>SMLS01064927.1:0-54790 GCA_004785975.1 Popillia japonica
CCTCCACATTAATTCAATCCATACTGCTTTTCCGTTCGTTATCACTTTCTAGCATTCTTGTGTTTTAATTGCTAAAAAATTTAACGAAGCTGCTATTGCCTAAAATAAAATTAAGAACTCGATATATTCAGTAACAGTAAAGGGAGATGTATCATTCGTACGTCACTAAACATATAACCCTTTCGGTTTCGCTTCGAGCACGTGACTGCTCAGATTAATCTAATGAAATGCCTGTTAATATAGTTACATAATTACCCGTTGACGGTTGCGTGGGATGCTAAAGCTTTAATTTAGTAGTAATCGTTTTAACGTACAATACATGCAGAACCGGATTCATAAAGTAGATGAGTAGGCCGCCTATTATGAAATTAAGTTGGCTTCTAAGAGGTCTTTTGTTTATCGAAAGCGCCACGTGTTAAAATTTTCCCTTTTGTTTTATTGGTTTTAGGCCCACGTCTGCAATATTGTGTAGGAATAAGTTTTTCATTAACTGTATTGCTTCCTGATATTGTAAAGTGGTAATTATCCCGATATTGAGCGAAAATTTAATAATAAAAGTAGACGTATACTGCTTAATCAAGACAAGAGAAGGCATATACAAATATGATTAATCATTGGAGGGCGACGTAAATAGCACGTGTACTCCTTAATGTACCTAATCTTATCTTATTTTAAAAGCTCCTGTTGACGCCCTTTTTGGATTAGTATCACTGCAGTGTTTACAATAGGAACATGTGATTTTGCTGCCGGATAATTCGAATAATTAGTAGGCAACTTTGCAAATACAATGCCGTCTATCTAGTCAGAAGAATATTTACTTGAGCAACAAAAAATATGCTCAATGTGGAAATAATCAAAAGTCAGGAATCTTCGAAAGTAAAGCAGCAGAAGAAGTAAGCATCAAATCTGCCACAAAAGTAAGTCCAGCAATCATCAGAATGTCAATACATTGGAATCAACTAGGTACGCCTTGTTGAAGACAATGAAATACTTATGGTCGAAGATGAATTCCCGCAGTATGTAGTAAGTTGTCGATCTAATGACTTCCCTCAAAGGAGCACAGACAAAACTGAGTTGAAGCATGCACTACTGAACTACGTTCTTCCCAATTATGATGCATTCACACTAGGTATGTACAAAAGCAAAGAATATTTAAGCATAAGATAGAAGGTGGACATTCCCTTAGAGTCCCAGTAGAACCAAATGATACCCATGTTAAGAATGTGAATCTGTAAAATTATTCTTCGTCACTTCTCCTGTTAGGTGCGAACTCCACTTCTTTCTTCTTCTCTATGATAGCATAGAATCTGATCTTGCATTTATCGTGATACTATTTTTTTAACCCTCCTCCACTGACATTAAAGGGTATCCTGCTCAGATTGAGACTTGCGGTAGGATTCGCAAATTTTCTTCTAGGCCACCATTCATGTTTCAGAAAAACTATGGAAAAGATTTCGGTTGTGTTGTGCTTCCTGTCTTTTGAGTTGTATCTTTCCAACACAAAACGATGATAAGATGCCATATGTCCAAAAGGAATGCAGAAATACACAAGATACCATGAGATTCGTTCTTATACTGTTCTATGATTTTACTTACGGATTTGAGTAGTATATGAAGCGTTTTAGCCCGAAAAACAGTTTGATCAAAATCACGCTGTAGGCAGCCAAAAACTAGGGCTTAGGCTTCTAGACAGGCGGAAGGTGAACGCTCTCAACCTTGGCTACTCATGAATAAAGATTTAACCGAATTTAATAACAAAACATCGATCCTGAAGATAAGACTCAATCTAAATCTTGCAGATTAGCTACAAGAATTCTAGTCGTTACAAGAACAACACGAAGAAGCCCGTAATTATGAAACAAGGTGATCGTGATTGAAATTAAACTTTACAAAAAATAGACCTACCCCAATTTGCAGAAATAATTCGACAAAAATATGAGGATTTTCACCGTGTGTTTTAGAAATTGACGTAACTCGACAAATAAATCATGCTTCATTGGAGGTAAATGTAAGTTTAACATCATCATATTGCATTAAATTATTTGACAGTAAACAGGACACCTAGCCTTTTCCGAAGGGTTTTGGGTTTATTTTCCATACTTTGGCAAAAATAATTTTATCTTCTTCCGTGCGAATAGTTGGTGTGCCAATACGTAATTTGCCGCACTACTAATCTACCAAAATGAACTAATGCAATTGGAAAGACAATTATAAAAATGTTTCGGAACCACAGCTAACTCTGGGAGAGGCTGCCTTAAAATCATCCAAACATGTAGTATATATTTGCCTTGTATTGTAAAGTATATTTGGATTTAATCAAACTCACTGTTCAAACTTGCCTTCAACAGTTCTAGCAGCAATTTAAAAAGCACTTAGTTATGATACCTTGAGCTTAAGCAGAGCTATATTTTCAACTTCAACGCCATCTGCGTTCTAGAAACTTTATAATATCTCGGAAGTAACACGCACACTTATGGAAAGTAATGATTCAACACTTTCAATACGTTGTTATATGGAAACTGTGCAATCTTTACTTTCCATGAGTGTACATATGCGCCCATGTGTATATTTGATTGTTGCCAGGTAAATTTAAAGCAAGAGTGTGAGTTTCAGCTATCATGTTTTGTCAAAATTTTCTCTACAATCGATTGCTACAACTGCAGGTAGACCTCACTGTATATACCACGTGCATGCTTAAGTTTTTTCCGATTTAGGTCAAAAGAAAAAGGCTGCAGAAAGTCATCACTTGCTGGTAGAAATACATACTTATATGGTGAACACCCTCCTTCAATTAGAATATGTAAGACATGGTTCCGACAATTTAAAAGTTGTGCTTTCAATGTGAAAGGCAGAGAACCGTCTGATAGACGAGAAATTGCAAGTGTTACTGAATGATGACACAAGTCAGCAAACTGACCGACAATTGGCAGAAGTATTACATGTCTCACGAGAAACAGTCAGCAGATGTTTGCAAGTAATGGAGAAGATCAGTAAACTCGGAAGATGCAGTTGAATGAACGTCAAGCAGAAAATCGCAGTTACTTGTGAAATGCTGCTTCAACGCCACGAAAGGAAGTCATTTTCGTATCGAACTGTCACGGTTAACGAAAAAGGCTTTATTTTGGGAAGTCGAAGCGGAACAAAATTGTGGCTCTCACCTGACGAAGCCGTTCCTTCAACTCCAAGACCAAATCGGTTCGGCAAGAAGACCATGCTCTGTGTCTGGTGGTTAATACACAACGCTATCGCCAACAAATGCATAATTTAAACCAAGTATTAATCGAAAGACAACCGAAATGGGCCAAAAGACATGACAAAATGATTTTGTTGCACGACAATGAACCGTGTCACTCAGCAAAACCATCGCATCAATAAGGCACGCGCTCCTAGAGCAGCCCCTCAGTAATTTCGAGGAAGTTGGAAAAGGAGTTTTTCTAGCATGGTATTCATCACTTACCTAACAAATGGGCAACATGTGTAGAAGCCGATCATTGAACAAAAGAAATTAATTCTCCTTGAAAATTACGTGATTTTTAACACAAAAGTCCAGAAAAAACTTACATACACCTGCTGCACATGTGTGATATATACAGGGGTGGACAAAAGTATGGAAACACTTAAAAACTCAAACAGTTTTAAAGATATTTCTACGAAATTGGGAATTTGCGTAGTATCCATTATTCTGCATAAAATGAAGATATTAGAATTATAATACAACTTCCGGTTAAGCCGGCGTAATTGAGATCTTAGTGGCCTAAGAAAACAGAAGCCGTGCTCTGATAAACAACAATTATAGCTGTCAAACGAGAGAGTGTAGTGTTTGCAGTAGTTTGTGCTCAAAATTGTGCAATTAAATAAAAGCGAATGCATTGAAGTTTTCATGATGATTGGTTTTGGTAATAGGCAGCGATCCTACGACAAAGTACATATGTAATTTATTTAATGGTATACATTCAAATCTACAACCAATAGCCCGTTCTTTAGTTTACAAGACGCTACAACGGTTCCGCAACAGCCTTTACCTAAAGTAGGACGGCAACAAATGAAAATAAATCCCGCAGTCTCATAAGAAGTCCCGAAAACATCAACAACAGAACTTGCACGTATTCACAATATCAGTAGACGGTCGGTAGAAAGAATTTTAAACGTGAAAAATATCATCCATCATCATTGTTTTGTACAAGAGCTGGCAATATTGTGTTTTCTGAAGAGTCTACCTTTTGTTTGAATTGTACGGTTCATCGGCACAACTGTCGTTATTGGTCGCAAGCTAACCCACATTAGGTGCAAGAAGCTCACACTCAATATCCAGAAAAATTGAACGTCTGGACTGATATTTATCACAATGGAATCATCGATCCATTTTGTTTTGGAAGGTACTCTAACCGGTGAAAACTATTTAGAACTTGTAGAAGAACAAACTATTGCTGCATTAATGGAAGAAAAGCAATTACCAGAGGCCGCCTAGTACCAACAAGCCCCGCCCCATTTTGCGCGGAATGTATTTGGCTGGTTTTAAACTTGTCAATTTCTTGATCAATTTCTAGAACTTGACAATTTGACGTTAAGATTTTACATCTGTCAATTTCAAGTTCAATTTTAAGTTCATAGGTTATTCGAAATTTAGAATTTACAGCATAATGCATGAGTATAAGATCAAAATGGCAACGAAAAAGATTAACAAATTTAAGAAAAGCTGTGTTCTCCTTAATGTTAGTAAAAATGATAGAGACCGAAAAAGGAAGAGTAACAAGGAGGAGGTGGGTTAGAGCATGGTTGATTGCAAAAAAGGGAAACTTAAATTTAGTAGAGAGCGATTTTCCAGCGGATCCTGAGCAATTTAAAAAGTATCTGCGAATGGATAAAAATACCTTCATAAAATTATTGAATATAGTCGAATCTCATATTTCAAAACAGAACACAGTTTTTCGAAGTTGTACATCTGCCAAAAATAAACTAATATTATCGCCCTAAGATTTCTAGCTCCGGGTGAGACATACCTTATGTATACATTCCGTGTCTCAGAATCCACAATATCTTTATTTGTGCCAAAAGTCTGCAAATGCATATATGACGCCTTAAAAGGAAAACATTTAAAACTAAAAATATTTTCTTTTAATATACCTTGTTCATAAACATTTTATATTAGTTACCAACCACACCTGTAGAATGACTAGATATAGCCTCGGATTTTGAAAGTGTATGGAATTTCCCTAACACAGTTGGAGCTATTGATGGAAAACACATCGTCTTTAGAGCTCCAAAAAGTGCTGGATCGATGTACTTTAATTATAAGTATCAACACGCTATCGTTTTATTGGCTGTAGTAGATGGCAATTATAATTTATTATATATTGATGTAGGTACAAATGGGCGTGTTTCTGATCGTGGGGTTTTTCGACGTAGTTCTCTGTATTATACCTTAAATCTACCAGAAGACAGGCCACTACTTGGTAGAAATAATGCTATGCCATTCGTGTTTGTTGTCGATGCAGCATGTCCACTCTCAGAACACATTTTAAAGCCTTACACATTCCGAAATATAATAATACCTATAATAATAATAATAATAATATTCTTTATTGTCCAACAGAATTTCCAATAAAAGGACAAAATTACAACGTACAGCTGTACTTACAACATTAAATTTAATATAAATAAATACAGAATTAACCTAAATACCTAAATTCAATAATGAATATACATATGTATGAGCAGTTAGATATAAATAACTCTAAATACAATGAAACACCCACACCTAAAAAAAGAAAATAAAATTAAATACGTTACTCAACATAAAGTGAAAAAATTTGGCTACTATCAATGCCCAAGCATGAACGGATCCGCGAATAATACGTTAGCGTTGCGACACATGTCGGTAAGAGATCCTTTATATCAAATATTAGTTCTTGCTCTAGGTACTAGAAAAATATTCAAAGAAAAAAAAGTTCACCTGAGACAGAAGTGCAGGGGAATCAATTTTGCGATTAACAAGTTTAACCAAAAAGTTGGCGCTAGCTGCTTCTCTTCTGCTTCTCAAGGAATCGAAATTGTGATTTTCAAGCAAGTACTATATACAAATATGAATGAAAACCAACAAAATTTTAACTATAGGCTTAGCAGAGCAAGAAGGGTAGTTGAAAATGCTTTTGGAATTCTGGCTAATAGATTCAGAATTTTTCTAGCATCAATTAATTTAAGTGTTGAAAAAGTGCAGGATATCACTTTAGCATGCTGTGCATTGCATAACTTTTTGAAGAAAGAAAATACCTATCATATGCAGAAAGAGGATGAAGATCGATATGCTTTTTATATCGTTTGCATAGACAAGCAGGCAATCGCACAGCCAGCAATGTTACAAAAGTACGAGTAGGATTTTCTGCATATGTAAATGCTTTGTAAATAATATATTGTATTTTTTACATTTTTATAAATTTATAATTCCTTGTTAATTTCTTCATAAATTAAGTTCGAGGAAATTTGGCTCCTTTACGTCCTTCAATCTTCGCATTTCTGACATTACCATTCTACAAAAGGAAAATGTAGCTCATTATATTTTTACCATGTTATATACAACTGCCCAAACGCTTCCAAACTATCAACCGGTTCGTTACTTTGGCTATTTACAGCCGAGGCCAACAAACTAAAGGTGTCATCTATGTGAACCCCTTTTCTTTTCCTTAAACTTGTAGAAGTTGAAGGAGTAAATGTTCGGGATTCGTTTTCCATTTTTAAGTCAACATTTATCTCGTCTACTGGTCCTTCATACAATAATTCTGTATTCTAGAAGCAGATAAAAATGTTAGGATGTTCAACATACAACATTAATTCATAATACTTCTTCATCGTCATCTATGTTTATTCCATCATCAAAAGTACTCTCACTCCTTCTTTCCGGTGCACTTCCTGCCAGAAATGAGAGCTCCTTGTAGCACCACCAGGAGGGCCTATAAATGTTACTTCTACTTGCACCACTGACTTCTGATTGTTTTATTTTGTTAGTTTCAACAAAATATTGGGTCCTTAAATTATTAATTTTTTTGTTTATGTCCTGATATGTTATATGTATATTCAATTCACTGAAAATTAGCTCCTATAGCCAATAAGCTAATAATGCAAAACTTGTTTACTTTTTCATGTCAGCTGCTATTTCTCTATATGATTCAGTCCTCATAACTTTATTTTTATAATTGGGACTTGTAATATCATATAAATTTGGATGTTCATTATTAATCTTTCGGTGGCTTTCCGATCAAATTGAAATGGCACCTACAACAGTAACATCCACATGAGCTACATATGTATCATCAAACTTAAATAATAACTAATGATGGAACATGGAACAATATAGGTATATCGTTGGGACTACAAAAATAACAACTAATATCTGAATTATCCCGTAATCACCACGAATTATCAGCTGTGATACACTTATAGCTACACATTTAAACGTCTTCACTTGGTTTTGACACACATCACCTAACCTTTTAACATGGGACATGCATAAATAACAAAATTCCCTATAGTGACGGAGAGATTTATAGTATTACCACTGTTAACATTATAAAGATTCAAAACTCCCTTCACAGTTGTTGTTCTTAGTTCAATTTATTGTTAGGTGTAATGCAATTGTAAGTTCTTACTTAAGAACTTAAAATTCACCAATAAAAAGATCTTAAAAATATCTTCAACTTTCTTGATAAGTGTAATATAAGAATAAGTTCTATTTCAAGAACTAGAAATTGACCAATTTTATGATCTAAAAATTGATCAAGAAATTGACAAGTTTAAAACCAGCTTTAGACTGTGTATTCCCCAACAAGTGGATTGACCGAAGAGGTACTATTGAATGGCCTGTCTCCATTAGACTTTTTCTTGTGGGGATATCTAAAGTCTAGGGTTTATGTACAACCACTCGACAATTTAAATAATTTAAGGTTAAGAAGAAGTGCAAGCACTCACGCCAAATATGCTTTCCAACGTAATTGCCGGATTCCAACGTAGGTTAGCATACTGTCAAGAAACCAATGTTGGTCAGTTTGAACATCTAATACAATCATATTTAATTTATTATTGATTTTGTAATGTTTCCTTACTGTGGTTGTTACTTTTGCGGTCTGAAACTTTTTTTTAATAAGTAGTGCATTTTATACGTAATATCTTGATAGATAATCATAATAAATACACACAACTATACATTTTTGAATTTGTTATTAAATGGCCCATTGGTTTTTAAAACATATACAGGGTGTTTCATTTAAAATTTGGAAATTCTATTATAATTCTGATATCTTCATTTTATGCAGAATAATGGATAATATGCAAGTGCCCAATTTCGTAGAAATATCTTCAAAACTGCTTTAGATATTTAAGTGTTTCCATACTTTTGCCCACCACTGTATGTATATATATTCCTAATCTAGATGCGGGATTATACGCAATATGTAATAAATTACGTTACCTTTGATATTACCACATCTTCATCGATTATGCATAAATATTACATGGAGAGGTTCATTCCATTTTCCATTGCATGCAATATTGCATTTACTTTAATAAATTACTCCCAGATACCTATCATTCAATTTAAAATTACAAACAAATTACACCCAGATGTTTGTAATAGATATATTTATTGATTAATTTTTAAGGTTGCCCTAGATACGTTTTGTACACCGCAAAAATCCAGCGTTAAACGTATATAGTACATAACTCAGGTATGTTTTAATTTCATTCCATTATCAAGTAGAAACATACGTACCTACACGATGTATCCATTTTTAACAAGGATATTTTTAATAATGTAATACAGCGGTGACAGCAGTTATTCACTAGAACAGACTCGATAAGGTAATCCCCAGTTGTACCGACCCCAATTGCGAGTGTTAATCAGTCATTTTGAAGGGAAACTATTATTACACAAAGTGCATACTCGTTCGTAAATTACGTCTAATATTAGTATTTTAATAAAGGATAATATTATCAACAAATACGTCGTCAATATAATCCTTAAATAAATCGTATTACACCATACGTACATATGTATATATACATACATAAATAATAACTACTAATAATAAGATGCTTATCTTTGTTTCCAGGTGAAGACGAGTGGAAAGACACCTTACCATATCAGATCACTGCTGGTATCATAATCATAGTCATGGCTTTAGTGTTATTCGCGGCGGTCAGCTACCAGTGCGCTGCCACATGGCGGTGGATATTAGACAAAACTTGTCGGGATACTTCTGACACAGAATCAGCGTTGTCCAAACAAGCGGCAATTCGTATCAGTCATTCGCTTCCCGATCTACAAACTGAACCGTTGAAACAGGAGTACGTCCAGGAACATAAGGAAATCGTCAAAAAGGTAAGCCGATTTAATCCTTCCAATTCATATCGTTCATCTCATAAAATCATTTGCTTCTATACTGATCTATGGAGTCAAACATACGACGGCGACCTAAAATGTTTCCGGAATCGAAAAGAGAAACAAGGTATTGGTGTGATTTTTTAATTTTTATTCTTCGATGTAGTCTCGTCGCAGATCAATACACTTTTTAGAGCGGTGCCCCAGTTTCCTCAAGTCATCGAAAAAGTAGGATGCTTGGATGAAAAACCAAGCAAATTTCTTTCCCATCAGCGATTTTTTCAGGATTGGGAATAGCAAAACTCGCTAGGAGCCAGGACCGGTGAATATGGAAGATGAGAAACAAATTCGTAACGTAACTCATTCCATTTGGACACAACTATGGGGTATTGTAGTGGAAAGATAAGAATCACTTCTTGGGACCACCCAAAAAATGTCGCCATAATCATTCCGACCTATAATGGTTTTTGCTTTCTTCGAAGCTGATTCGCTCGGAAAAGTCCACTACTTCCACTGTACCTCGGTCTTCGGCATGTAGTAGTGCATTCAAGTCTCATGTACGGTTACGAAACGCATAAAATTTCCTTAGATTGCGTTGAATTCTGCCCAGACACTCCTTCGAAATGGTCACCCGATGAAAGCGTTTCATGCCCAAAATTTCGTGTAAGATGAAGTCAACGCATTCTTCAAATATACCTGTTATCTCTGCTAATTAGCCATTTTACCGGTGGTAGCGGTTTTTGGGCGTCGACTGCGTGGTTCGTCACTTGTGCTGTGTGGCTACGTTTGAACTCGCTCGTCCAGAAGCTGGTGGTTGAAAATGATGGAGTACATCCACTATGAACCTCTAGCAAGTTATTTTGAATTTCCGTGTCTGTTTTTTCAGCTATCCAGAAGTGTATTATCACTGCACGAAATCCGAGTTCATCCATTTTTGCGAAACCGTCTGACTTGCTACACAAAACTGGCTCTTAAACAACAAATATTAACAGTAGACTTCTGAAATTTTGACAGTTGCTAGGCTGCCCTTGCCGACCACTGAATCCACTTCAACCTTCGTGCGCCATCTCTTGCCGATTCCGGCATCATTCCGGGCAACTCTCGTAGATCAATTGTTTTTTTAGAATTAGGAAATGTTCATGTCTGAGGCATGAATTCTCTTTTGTCCAAACGTTTCAAAACTTCAGCATTATCATTTTACTTCGTTGAAGTAAACATCAAAAATGACGAGATGTCATGCACGGCAAGTTGAATAATTGTGATACTGTAAAGGAAAGGCAATGCGATTTAAAACCACATACAACAAGAATAGCCCTTGGCCCGTTTTTCCTTCCATTTTTTAGGAATTATAATACACCAAAGAAAGTCATCATTTCCATAGAATACATCACACAAAGTCTTCGAAGCTCAATCTGCCAAAGCAGCTTAGTTGGTTGAGAACCGATTTTGAACAGGCCTTAAGAGCAGTTTCTCATTTGAAGGCTGGTTTTGACCTGGTTATAAAAGTAACTCATCTGGGTAAGAGTTGGTTTTAAAGATTAGTTGATTTCAAAACCAGTCGTTAACTAGCTAACCTGCTTGCAAACGCAATGTACCATCACGGACTTTGGTTGTGTCCGGTATCTAGCGGTACAGCCTGCGCTCCTGTCACTATTCCCTTTAAGATAAAACGGACATGGTGACCGGACATAACTAAAGTCCGTGGGTGTACATCAATTCATATTGATCTCACAAACCAAATACTGTGGTAGCTTCTCTGTCGTGTCCCATGATAGTGACGGTTTCCTTTAATGTAGGCGTAGCCTAAACTCTCTATGCTTCCAGAACAAGGTCCGAAACCTCTTCGCGAAGAGCTTGGGTTTGCTAAATAAAAATTAGTAATAAATGGTAACTAATACAATCAATATGGCATTTAACTTTCAAGTTAAAAAGTAATTTCCAAAAGCAATTTTAAGACTTTCAATTCTACCGAAACTAAGCACTGGAACTTTCTATGCCGCTATCTAATTAAGTTGCAAGTTGTTGTAGTAAGTTAACGGGCTAAATCAATCTCCCCTGCTCGAAGCGACCCTCAACTTGGTGCAATATTAGAAAAATCGTACACTACACTTGACTAATGCTGGTCAATTACATTTAATTCACCGCAGTTGAGTTTTCAAGTATTATCGAATAATAGATACCAATTCAGGGGAATCTGGAATGTCTAATACATGGAGACATTTTTGTCGTTCTTGATACATATCTACGCACTTACCACTACTAACAAAGTCGGCCAAAATAGAAACTAACACGGAGTCTGCAAATTGCATCTTTGAAATCGGAGATGGTAGAATCTAAAAACATAATTAGAGCGAAATAAGTATCGATATATCAGACATTTGATATTCTTCAAAGCAAGCGAGAATATCTAGCTTTCATTAAACTTTCAACACTGAATTAAAATAGTGCCGAACTTTCACCAGCTTTTGATAAACACGCGCCAATTAATTCTCATTTTACATACTTTCCTCCATAGTGTACGTTTAATATAAAATTAATAAACACATCCAGGAACGCTGCTCTTTGAATCAACTTCTGATAAAGTTTTTCTTTCAAAGCTACCATACTCATCATATTTAACTGAAGTATACCTTCATTATTGGACTGTATTGCGCACCTATTTAACTTTTGTATTGATATTGTATTTCCGAGAAGACGCAAACCACTTACTACAAAGTATAACAGCATTGAAGTTCTTGAAATCTTGGAGACGTCTGGAAAGTATAGCTGGTGTATTTTAGCTTCCTGATTAACAAAACATTATTAGTTTTTCACGTCAGGTTTCTATATTGCTACTGTAACTCATACTAAACAATGACACAAAACGATTCCATTATGTCAAAATACTAGAGCAGCTACAGCGTCATTGTATGCAAAGCCACTTCAATTAATTATAAATTTTCGGATAAAAATGTTATTCCTTTAGTTATTTTATCATGATATTAAAAGTTTGATGGATACAATTTATATTACTTGTAATGAAAATGAATTGTTTAAAAGATTACAATATTCTTGTAATCAGAAAGCTAAATCTCCAACAAATACACGTTCCAAACCGTTTTGGCTGTATTGACTGCTGTATCGTGGTTATTACTCCGTTTACTTAAGCTGAAAATGTGGAAGGTTGTAAAGATTTAGGACCAGTAAATCTTTTGTCGAAACTGGGTAAGAGATTTGGAAGGTGATTCAATACCTTACTACAGTTAGAAGATATGAAAAAGATCGATGTAAAGCTACCTTTCTGATCCTATTCCCTTTATGTTTTGAATCAAAATTTCCTAGCCTTTTAAGCGTGCTTTGCGATGTACCACAAGAAGCAATTCCTTGTCCATTATTATTGTCGATTTATTAGTTTGGCCTACTCCACAGTAGGTATAACCAAGATATTAACAATATAAACAATAATATACGACCTATCCCCTTACATAAACTACGAGCTTCCAACTGTAGCTCTCAATCCAGTCTAAGAGCTTTAATAAACTGTAGTAGCCAGGATGGTTTCAAGGAGAGTATTTCTCCCTCGTCTATGACAAAATGACTGCCAACCCCGTGAGAAGCCCACAAGGACTCGTACCTAGTTTTTTCCTAGTCAGTTCTAGCCTGGTCTTTGTTCTTTGATTAATAAAGTTTTGAAGGAATACCTTGGAGTGTCTCAGACTAGAAATATTATTTCACAAGGATGATCTTTTTTCTGGTTTCTCATCTCTATTCTGTAGAACGGTTCGGGTCCTACAAGATTAGCTTTCTTGTTGCCACTGATTCCAGTGTGTCCTGGTACCCAGCATAATACACCTCTCTGTTCTCTACCGAAGGTTCCTAAGCATTCTCGGACTAATTTCAACTAATTCGATCCACCACTGCGTGTAGCGGTGTGAAGTCTAAAATTAACCCCAAGACCAGAATTGGGTATGTTCTTATGATCCAGGTAATGCACACACATACTAAGGATTGCAGCCTTTCAAAAGTGTTCCTTATTGGTACTTGTGTGACGTTTTGCCTACTAGGTTTCGACATATCATTAAGGCTCTTATTGCCTTATTCATAGTCCATCAATATACATCCATATTTATATATTGGCAGTTAATTCTTTAAGTCTCTTCTGCAATCTGACTACAGCTTGGCATTCTGCTTTTAACTTTAAGTTATAGTCCAACATCCTCATATACCAAGGTTTCTCATCATATTTAATAATAATTATACAAATCAAAACAAAATGAAGCACACAAATAAATAAAAAGAACTTACTAACTCGATTTTGCGCCACTAATATAAGCTCCTTCAAGAGTATAAGATGCCTGAAGATCACGATAGTTTGATGTGTCAATCTGACTAGAGAAAAATGACGCAGTCAAAAATCGGAAGCGCTCATAAGAGAGGGTCGGATCCTGGAAACCTTCAATATAGTATATACAATACTAAACTTACAAGGGAACACCAGGGTTGTCCGACACAGATTTTAATGAATTTAAACTATCTTATAGAGGAACCTTCCCTTAGTACTCAGGTACGAGCCTTTATCCTAACTCGCCCTTGTTTCTGAGAAAATCCACGTTGTTTACGCGTTCTTATTGTGCACGATATTAACAGTTATATTTCACGCAAATTATTCATAAATGATATTTTTTATTTACTTACTTATTTATTTATTTATTTATTTATTTAAAATCGAACGCGAGCCACCAGCGTGGCAGGCGTAGTTGTTATCCAGTGGGCTACGAAGGGTTGCTTGCTGAGAAACTAACATTATCGATATACAGGAAGGAACTTTCATTCTAGGCCCTATACAACGTTGATTTTCTCAGAAATTAGGGTGCGTTAGGATAAAAGCTCGTACCTGGGTACCGAAGGAAGGTTCCTCTATCTAAATTCATTAAAATCCGTGTCCGACAGTCCTGGTGTTCCCCTTGTTAGTGAACGGAAGTGGATCCTAATTAGAAAATTGACGCAATGTACTGGTGGAGATACTTAAAAATATTCTACCACAAGCATTTAGAAAAGAAAATAAACGCTTTACAAATTAACTATCGAAGAGAACTAATGTGTGTGCAACAACACCTGTTACGGTAATTTTTACTTGAAACTAACATATTTCTGAAGATGACGATAAAGATAGTGGCAATAATGAATTAATTCCCACAAGCGACATAAAGTATGTATTGAATTATACTCAACTGGAATCTGATTAGGAACTTTTTCTAAGAAGACCATTAATAGTCTACGATGTATTTGCGAACCTAGCTGGAAAATCGAGTTTTACCTACAACCACATTTTATTTCGTCAGCACTAACGAACAAACTTCATCATTCCGTTTCCCAACTAAATACACACTTATTATGGGTACTTTGATCTCTGCAAAGACTCATTGAAATGCGCGTAACACATACACACATTCAAGAAATTTGTCTAGCGGGTTTGTAAGAACTAACCGAATAATTTAATAAGAAAGCTTCGCTGAAAACACCGCATAGCCGTATATGTACATATTATGTACTTCAGTATATTAATCGTTCCGCGTAAAAATCTTTTTTTCAGACCTAATATGTATAACAGCCGCAATTCCTCCTCCGTCTACAACCGTTATACACCCTTATATAGCCATGGACTCGAGTATTGATATCACATCATTCAGGATGCGATATACATACCATATATTGGATTCCTTCCAGCATCTTTTTCGAGTGTTTCATGCGCAAATATCAATGAAAGAACTTCATATTGGCTTTATGTGGAATCATGTGATCTATATTCGAGCATTTTAACGGCAGATATTCGTGTCTTACGTTTTACAAGTATCTGGAAATTGTAATTCTATAGTTTGAAACATGAAGTAGGGGAAAATTACACAGTCATGCAAATGTTTACTATCAGGATATTAATAAATATCTCAAATAGGTCTGTAAACGACGTCACTAATAAATCATCAAGTATCAAAGGTCTTGTTCCAATATATCCAAACATTTTTAACAATCGATGGGTCAAGATTTAAATAATTTTTAGATGAGCACTATAAAAGCATATTTGAGAATCAAAATTAGCTGAGCACTACACCAACAGAAGTGATGCAGCAAGTCAATTATATTTCAGGAACTGTCTGATACATATTTAGACTAGGTCGAACAGTAAAAGACAATCTATAATATAAAACCTATATTTTAGAAATTGAGCTCAGTTAAAAAGTTGCAAATATGGAGAATATTTATAACTTTAAAGTTAGAGTCTGGATGGAACTTTAGAGATTATTTCGTCAAGTTTATGAGATAAAAGAGTAAGGAACAGTTGTAGATTATAGTGAAGAATGGTACAGCAATGACAGTACTAAAAACAGTTAAACCATAGACTTTGCAAGAGCTAGATGAATAACTAAAATTACAGCAAAACTATTGAAAGCATGACAAGCTTTAAAGCAGATTAGTTACTTTGTTGCAAAATGTCGGAACAGTACTGGAGACCAAGGTAGAGCAAGTTAAAATTATCCAAGTACAAGAACTATAGGTTACAGTCGCTATATTCAGTAGCAGACACATAATGTTGACAGCTAACAAAAGGAGACTGCAAAAAACCTGCATGCAAGAAAATACCTCATTTGAAACACTAGCTATTTGCTGAATGAAGATGATGAAGAACACATGATAAAAGTAGAGCCTCTACCCCAGTATGCAACAATCCCAATAAAAGAAAAAATGAAAAAAACAAAAACTGAAAAGATACTTTTTGAAGTTTTGGGTGTACCAAATATGCAGCATAATTTATTTTCTGCATCAGAAGTGACAGTTAAATGAACAATTGTGAACTCTACCAAACAGCTGATAATATAGTTAATGAGAACAAACCCGGTATTAATGAGGAATACGGTACTATGCTAAGAGATCTATGGCATAGTATACTGGACCATATCGATAAACAAGGTTTTACAGTGCTTTGTATAACAAATTGGTAAAAAATGTATGCAATATATGCCGAAGGCAAGGAAGCAGGATTGTTGCAAGGAGTTTGGAAGAACCACCAAAACATTAGTGAAGTAATTCAGCTTACTTTTGATGGGTCAATGGATGGATGAGCTATAAAACTAATCAATGTGAGAGACTGTATCGCAAATAATTTTGAGTCACACTATCAGCCAAATGGCATAATTTTAGACACTCCACAGAAAGACAACACATACGAGCAAATAAAAAAAATGCTGCTGAATCTAGCTTGTCGATCTAGCTTCCTCTATAAAGCTTTATCAATGTTGTATCAATTAGCAGTAGACCTAACTTCCAGGACAAATCCGCCAAGATTTTGAAATGAGAGGGTGGCGGGGCAGGTATGTCCTTGCCCCCGTTAAAAATCTTTACAGGGTGTCCGCGATATACGAAGCATACTTTTAAGGGATGATAGCTACAACGATTTAGAAACAAAAACATATAATACACCTTGGGTCTATCTATAAGCGTAAACGAGAAAAAAAATATTTCTCATGTCACAAAATTCGACGCATACTGTACAGCGGCAGCAGATCAGTGAAGGATTTACCCGACGATTATAGGCGTGTGTTCTTGCAAATGGGCAACGCATCGAGCCTTTCCTGTAATACATATTCTCCTGTCTCTCAAAAAGATCCTTTTTAGGACCACTAATTTATCACAAATAAAAGAAAAGAACTAAATTTTGTAGTAGCCTTTACGAAAGAGCTTAAAGCGCCCGAAAATAATTGCACTATTATTACATTGTTTTCATTTAATGCGACTTTCCCTCAGCCTAAATTTTCATTTACCGATCGAAAGCTGCGCCCTTTTCACTCTAACTTCAACATAACATCGATTAAAATCGATGTTATGTTGAAGTTAGAGAAGTTAGAGTGAAAAGAACTACATTAGACCATTAGTCCAATAAATAGGACATCTTTATCCTATTTATCGGACATTTTTGAAACGTATGGTCATTGACTTCGTACGATACAATGGTCTAATGTAGTTCAAGGGCGTATAAACATGTGTTGCAGATGTGCTTCTATTAAATATGTGTATAGTATGGTGTAAGAGAAATGACACTGCGCTTCAGTTTCAAAGTATTAAATAATTCGTTTTCGTCATTGTTTTCAGTTATTTTCAACTCTAAATTTTTGATATGGTTTTTTGGTTATTTAAGAAGCAATATGGATAAGTACAGTTTGATCAAATAAGGTTTTTTAGAAATAATTTTTTTTCTCGTTTACACTTACAGATAGACCCATGGTGTATTAAGTGTTTTTGGTTCTAAATCGTTATAGCTATCATCCCTTAACTGCATGCTTTGTATATCGCGGACACCCTGTATACCTCGAGTAATATGAAAGCACAAAATTTTTTTTTGCCGTACAAAAACTTGAAATTTTGGAGTAGCGAAGCTGGAGACATGCACCTGATGTATTGCGTGTAAGAAAATTGGTTGAATTGAATTCGATTGAATTCCACGTCTTTTAACTACAAATCAAAACATGGTTTGCATTAATTGGTGTCAATAAATTTTAAACCAGTACAATAATGGGAAATCAAGAAAACGTCTGCAGCATAATGAGTGGTGAGGAGTCATAGAATTATCTCTATAGATCCAAAAGTAGAAGTCACAAACTCTGATAAAATTCTGACAAAACTCATTTGTTTACAGAGTGTTTTGGGAAAGATTTGTGTCAAAATCAGGTCATGTAGATGCGGGATCACGGCGATCTTCGTACAGCGAGTCATCCTGGATCATGACAATTAAGCAAAACATTGGAAAGGCACTCCTCTTACATCAGGTGCCGAGTATAGTACCAGAACTGTCATTTATAAAATGACCGCCATATTGAAAAATCAAATTCCCACTTTTATCATCACTTATCACACACAAACATGTACATACCTGGGTCTATATTTCTAATTAAATTTTTGAAGGATCGTACTTCACGATATTATCGATAGAAAAAACAAGTTTATAACGAGATAATCAGCAATCAATATCTGTCGATAGAATTCTAAAATAAGTCTTTCAAAAGGCTAATCTACGAATGTCATCATGAGGTACTATAGTGGAAAATATTAATTGGATTAGGATTCGAAAGTCTACTTACCGGTTCGCACTTGCGCCACTTCCATGCCAATCAACCCTCCTATAATTGATTTGCATAACTTTTTCGCGCAGTCCTTGCCAAGTTTTCTACCATACGACGAAAAGCTTTGCAAGCCAATTAATCAAATATACCGCGATGGAAATTTACATATTTATGCTACGTGCATATCTACTTCATTTGAAATACTCGACAATTAGAAATATACAGGGTATATTGTTAGTATTCATTAATTAATTCATAGTTAGTCAATAGTCAACTTTTATTTTTATCAAGTAAACATAATGCTTGTAAATAGTACAACTCCCAGTATCTGCTTGTAAACCGAATTTCTCATGCAAACTATTTAGAAAATACGAAACTTCTAATTCGTTTTATCTATTCATCGAAGAATTTATATTCACATATTTCCTACGCACAAACAAATTTTAAATTACCTGTCAAGATTGTCATACTACGTACTGAATTAACAGAGCCGATTTTGTATCGCTTACCTCAAGGTATTTCTTAA
The DNA here is from genome assembly GCA_004785975.1 of Popillia japonica. Taxonomy (NCBI): domain Eukaryota; kingdom Metazoa; phylum Arthropoda; class Insecta; order Coleoptera; family Scarabaeidae; genus Popillia; species Popillia japonica. The sequence continues at coordinate 18,989 of SMLS01064927.1, forward strand.
AAGCGCGCAAAATCTAAACCGTCAGTATTCTGGAAATTTCAAGTTGACAGGTGACAGGATGTTTATATCTCGATGGGATTTCAATTTTCTATTTTATGTAAAGGTTAATACTTTTTAGCTTTAAATTAGAAATGATTGTGTGCAATTTTCTGTAATATTTTTAAACAACAAGGAATTAAACAATATTTCTTTCTTTTTAGAATATGCATGATCGCCAATACTTGGTAAAGTATGTGTTCCAATTTAATATGTATTGTTACTGATGCACACACGTTTTAATTGCATGTTGATGAATGGAACCACACGTTAGTACAAACATTTTCTTGTAGTAACTATCTTCTTTTAATAGCATTAGAAGCATTTGCACCAGGTTTTGTATACAATTATATAGTATAGTGATATCTTACAGATCTCAGAAGCGTTTCTAGGAAAAGAGGTAGATATACCAAAAAAATTGTTGATATTTTTATCAATTATACTGAATATGCTATTAAAGAATCTATCTTAAATAGTAGCTTTCTATACATATAAGAAATTTGTGTTACGGCATTTATAGCACAAAATACTCATACTCATGTATTCGCATGAAGTTTAGGGGTCATAAACTCTATATTTACACGTCGTATAATAATTACCATTACAAGATTTTTATAGAATAAAGAAGAGGGCTATCAAAAAATGACTTTCACTAACAATGATCAACCATAATTAGCCCATTATTAACATATTTTATCAGAACTGAAGCATTCTATGCAAAAATCAAAGTTCTTGATTATACAAGGGCGTATTTTTATATTCTATCTACCTAGCCATGAAACAAAAGAGTGACTATGTCAAACAAATTATAGAAGAAAATTCTATATTTCTATTTCTCGATGAAATGAGTGAAAGAAGGCAATTGTCCAAAAACAATTCATGAAAGAATGGTTGCTGTATATGGGGAAGATGCACCATCTTATTTCCAAGTAAAAGATTGGTCTAAACTCTTTCGATGGGGCGGAGACTCAATCAATGATGACCCAAAGTCCGCTCGACCTGAAGACATTGTGCGAAAAGTCGAAAATTTGTTGCTGAAAGACCGGCGTATAACGATCTCTGTCATTGCCAATGAAGTCTGTATAGCCGAAACAAGTTTCATCAAAATTTTGCATGACGATTTGGGTATGAAAAAGGTGTCTGCACGGTGGATACCCAGATTGCTTACCTCTGAACAAAAACTGTACAGAAAAGAAGTTTCTCAGAAAATTTGGTCGAGTTGGAGAGGGAATTATTACCGGGGATGAGACTTTGGTATATTACTGTAACCCTTCTACTAAACTAGAATTCATGCAGTGGGTTTATAAGGGCTTTCCCCCACTAGAAAAGGCCAAGACACAATTTTCTGGAAAAAAACTGATAGCAACCGTTTTCTGGGATGCTGAAGGAGTCTTGCTTATTGAATATATGCCGGGAGGGTCTACCATAAATGGAGAGGCCCACGAAACTTCACTGGAGGAAAAAATGCCTTCATTCTTATCTACAAAGAACTTATTGCAGCACGACAATTGTCGGGTTGATAAGGCAAACAAAGTTCGGCAGATAATCAATGCCTGTGGGTTTATAGAGCTAAGGCATGCACATAGCACCCTAGCACCCGACCTAGCTCCATCAGACTTCTTCTTATTCAAACATTTAAAAAAGCATCTCAGGTAAAAGCGGTTGCTTCTGATGAAGAACTCAAAGAAGCTGTTGAAGAATATTTTGGCGGTTACCGACGCAAAAAAAATGGAATAAGTATATTAGTGTTGAATGGAGTTATGTAGAAAAATATGTTTCTGTTTCCTTATGTGCTTCTTTTCATGGTTAGATAGAAAGCCCCCTCACACCATGTTATCATGATTTCCATATTGCAAAGAATATAGTTTAGGTGCAAAGATGTCACATCTATGATCTCTTATTTCTAAAAAACGTCGCACTGTTTCTTCACAAATTGGACATGCTAGAGTGAATTTTGTATCCATTAATATATATTTTTGTATTTATTAATGCCATAGGTTAAATATTACTAAAACAATAGAATTTTTTCGAGCCAAACTTATCGTAGATCTAAACATTTCTTCTCTTGTAAAATACAGGGTGTCCCAGATTTTATTTTACAGGCTGTAACTCCAGACCCGGTATAGTTACGATTAAATATTTCAAATAAAAGTTGCTTTACCTCTTAAAGTCTACGAAATGACACAGTCAGTTTTACATTTACTTATCGTCTTGAAGGTCGTTTGAAGGTCGTTTGAGGGTCAACTTTTGTTTTTTAATGGAAACCTACTTATATTTTTGAATACAGCGTTATATTAACCAGAAAGATACAAATAGTTTTTTTCTGAATAGTCTTTTTATTACATTTGCAGTATACGGCGCATTAGCACTCTGTTACATGCAGAAATTACCATTTCTCGCGTTATTGTTTATAAACCTTGACGAATTTTATTCTTCAAATCCTCCAAATTTATAGAATGGTCAGAGTATACAATTTCCTTTAAATAGCCCCACAGAAAGAAATCAAAAGGAGACAAGTCCGGAGAACGCGCAGACCAGGGCATCGGACGTCTATTACCAATCCATTCCCCCGGTTAAATCGCTTAAATCATATTTAAGTAGTCATTGACAATACGGGCATTGTGAGTTGGAGCAGCATCTTGTTGCCACAGAATTCTTCTTCTATCTTCGACAGGAATATTTTCCATTAAACCTGGCAACACATTCTGCAGAAAATTTAAATAACGCTGTCCAGTTAGACTTTCCTCTAAAAATAAGGACCATTGATTCCCCACACTGTCTGGAAATGCGCTTCTTGCATCCAATGTGGATTTTGATTCGACCAGTAATGAGCATTGTGCTTGTTAATAATGCCATTAGTGTGGAAGCGGCATTCATAACTCCAGAATATGTAGTTGAAATCATTTAAATAAATAAATAAATCATCTTTATCGCCCAACAGGCCTAGGCCCAATAAAAGGAGAAACAAATTAAACTAACTATGTGCACATACATGACGATGACTAAATTAAAAATAATGTAATAACAGTTGACAGTGTTAACAACAAAAATATATAATAATAATAATAACAACAATACAGATACAAACAAATAATAGCCTGACTTGAATCTGCCTAATCAGGCACATCATCGAGCACTCTATTCCCCAGCCTGGAGAGAATGTATGATGGCGCACGCCTCATAATGTTGGTCTTTGCAAACGGAGTGCAACATACCATGCCTCAACAGCAGTTCAGCCTGCGGGATACCCACCTCAGGATAAACTCCAACCAGTTTAAACGACATGTATTTAAGAAATTTACGATGAATCCGGTCAAGTGGTACGAAGTCGGAAGCGTATAATGGGCACTAGACAAGGCATGCATATTTAATTTTACTCAATACATAAGCAAAATAAGTTTAAGTTTTCTTCTGCTAAAATATGGAAGCGTGCAATAAAGTCAAGCCTTCTTTGAAAATCGTTGGGCGTCAAACCTTGAACTATATGAATGTTAAAGGGATGATATCTGTGTGCTTTTAAAATTCTGTGTACGATCGTTTTGCTAATTCCAATTTCTGCTGCCAGAACACGAAGAGAAAGGTGAGGGTTTATCCCCACGTAGACCAAAACGTTAATAATGTTTTCTTCATTTCTAACACTTGGTCGATAGTTGCTTATTATTAGGAAAGGATCCGATTCTCATTTTTGACTCCACGTTACTAAAAGTCATATGTGATGGATAGCCACGTTCTGGAAATGGAAATATTTAATGAAATTATTAATGTAATCGAACGTAGTCAAAACACAAAAACACAATAGTGAAAAACGAAAAAAAATCAAGAAACACAACAAAAGTTTGAGTAAACACGCACCATCGTGGAGTTGACCCATGTCTCCACGTCACAACCATGACCCCACGTCGTGCGGGAGTTGTGTCAAGGCTTCCGCCAGAACTCAGCTCGCTGCCAGACACCGGTTCCACCGAGGGGAGTCACTGGAATGAGACACTGCAAAATCCTGGGTGTTCACCCGTACCAGGACAAGCTCCGAAAAGCCGTCTCGATTAGCAGACTTAGGTTAAGGATGCTAACAGGTATCCTAACTGGGCCCTACACACTGAACAAACACCTGTTTCGCATGGGCTTAGCAAACTCTCTCCAGTGCAGAAGCTGCGGGGACGTGGAGGAAACTCCCGTGCATCTCCTTTCCGACCGCCCCGCATAGGATATGGAAAGGCGGAGATACTAACTCTCGGCCAGTTAGCACACTTTTTTCACAGGTGCAAATGGGATGGAAGGTCTAAACCTCTAAACGATATAGGGACACAATAGGCCTTTCTGGCTGGATGTCTAATTTATGATGGCTAATTTCCTGTGTAATTGCTTAGCAAAACAGACATCGTCTAAAACGGGCTTTAGAGGTAAAGCAACTTTTATTTGAAATATTTACACCTGGTATATTTACAATAATATACCGGGTGTGGAGTTACAGTCTGTATCCTGTATTATATTCCTTGGTCTTTTTTACGAAAGCTTCCTTCAATGATCGACAAAAATGTGTAGGTTGTGGTGTCCCATTGTGCTATAACACAGCAGGATAGCATGGAAGCATCAGATGTAATCCCTGACTATCATACATATTTCTGTTTGTAGGTGCCTTGACCTATGTTTCATCAAAACCGTAACTGATGGCAAAATCTGGTTTAAGATCGTCCATTGAAACCATTGCTAACCCAATACTTCAAATGCTGTTTGTTCTTTCGGCGATAATATGATTTTTCTTGCCGTAAATGGTCGAGTTTTTACGTTTTGAAACAATTGCTAAATCTGTTTTGCCGTACTGCGGAGCACACATTTTGGCATATTGCACCATTAATAGTGGCTCAGAATATTGTTGAGATAAGTAAACAGTATGGAAGACGTGACCTTCCGAAGCAACCATACACAGAATTTATCTTTTGATGTTCTGATTCAGCTTTTTCTCCAAAAATTGTTTCAGCCTGAAGGCAAGCTATATTTTTTGAAAAAAAATAATTCTTTACCTAAATGATTTTTTTCCATCTCTCAAACAAATTTTTTATAGCCAACTTCGCGGTTTTATCTCCCACTTCCAGTCACATAAATACCTACTTTAATAATGCTAGATCCTTGAAATACTAAGTGCTGAGGCTAGTTTTTAGACATGAGGATAACGTATTAGAAAAATTATTTTATACATTATTAACTGTGCCTGAAATACTATCGCATTAACGTGTCAAAATGAAAGCCTTCTATGCCAACAGGATTTTCAATACAAACTTTTAAAATTACCACCTAAATTGATTTAATTCTATCCTTTGTATACACGCTGTATAACACACGTTCCTACATAACAGTACAGTTTTAATATATACAACCTCACTGATCATGAAAATATATGTATACTACCAACACCATAAATTTTGCTCGTATAGCAAAAAACTTCGGAGATGTCTTAGCAGGAACTCAACGGGAAGTTGGATACATAAAGAAGATTAATGAACTTTTCATAGCACTTTAAGGAGCTCGCTCCTTCATTCTGGGTAAAGTTTATTTGATACGCTAATGTTTGGCAGAAAACTTGAAAACCGAAGCGGCCTCTAGTCATTCGCTACCGTACATTTCACCAGGTACAAAATGGGGGATATAAAATATAACTCAATTCACCATCTAAACTTTGGATATTGTTATATTACATTATGTTATTAGTTTTTCCGCATCTTGAGGAATTAATTCAAGCGAGAAAGTTGTTAAATCGAATTAAACAGTTGCAGTCGCAGAAACTTGATACTAAGATATTATTTCAGTAAAAGTTACACTTGTTTGCCCACAGAAACCTTGACGAATGCTCCTTGAAGACATTCATATTAAGTAAAAAATAAGTTCAGCAATCCTTTTATCTTTAATTATAAAATAACCTTTTTCAAGCAGGGGTTCGTTTAACTTTAGTCAACGATGTAGTACGCAAAAGATGACTAAGTAATAAAAGTTAATTTCAACATGTTGGCAAATAACCATTTAATTGGATATTTCACAAACCGATAAGGACCGTGACTCGACTCTAATTTTGAGCAGAAATTCAGCCAACCTTTTACATACTCCACAATGTATCCGATATTATCAATATTTACGTTCACTAAGTTAGTGAACGACTGTGTTAATTGAAAAACTGCCTAATCTGCAGGTAAAACTGTTGGATTTATCTTTTACTGCGTCCGTAAGGGTTCGTAGGTACATCCGACCCTAATCTAATATTTCACTACGTACTCACGCCCATTCCAATTAACTCGATAGCGTTAAATTTCAAAGCTCGCTGCTTTTGCACGGTTTGTACGGTTGATGCTATTAAGGCTTCCAGTCACAAACCACCACACTGTACTGTTTACACACTGGTTGAATTATACGTAATTACATCGTGAAATGAATACTTGGATATTTGTTTTGGAATTTCTAAACAAAAAAAGTACTGCAAAAAACAATATTAACTCAAGCAGATTAACTTTTTATTGATAACTTTCTAATTAGGCTGTTTAATTAATCGGCATTGAACAACACAAACTTAAGAAATACGAAAAAATACTCATACATCCTCTGCCTTTCTTCTTTTTTATATCCTTTATTAAATGTCATATAAAGTTTTAGGTTAGTTTATTGAGTATTTTCTATTGTGATATTCGATAAACTTGGTGACCTTTTACAACGCAAAAAAGTAGTCCGTGAAGATTCTATTTCAGACTTCCTACGCCCTCTGGAATACTCGCTTAATAACCTCTTTTAAAATGCAGGCGAAAGTATAGAATTGCCACTAATCCTGGATAGGAGCAAGAAAATCGATACAAAATAAGCTCGAAGTGACGAGAAGAGACTTAAATTATATTTATTTTAGAAAGAAGTGGATGCTAGGTTATTTGCAATTTAATGGATATATCAAAGAGCTGTCTTTTTCTTCAATAATGTCTTTGATAACTGGTTGTTACCAACGTGAATGTAGGAAGTATTTTGTAAACGACCTACTGGCTTTTAGTGGGTGGCTTTCTGATAATTGATTTTTTTAATTCACCTCATGCGAGCTGCAGATTCGACCTACGTTTTTTTAAGAGACAGAAATGGAAATTGTGTTTATCTGAAGTATTTACATTGAAAAATGCGGGATTTATACAGGGTTTCCCATGGAACTGGCTAGCATCGGACTTGACGAAACATTTCAGTTTTGAAAATCTTGGGTTCGCAGTGATTTGGTACTTACTTTCTTCCTAAAATATTTTAGAATAAGTTTCTTACACTTCCGGTTAACTGGGAATCACCACGAATTTTGTTATTTTAAATGGAACAGCCTATTACGTTTTTAAATTCGTTCAGCATCAAATTCTACAACGATTACAACTAAGGTTTCCTATACCTAACCTTAATTGTTTCTTTGATATTACGATTTTTATAAAAATTTTGATATTTACACTTAACTGATACTTAACTGATTAGATTTCACTTGCTGTAACTGCCAAAGATCTGATATTATAAAACTAATAAATACTAACATCGTCCTGCCAAAATGTAGTCATTTTTTTTTCTTTATATCATACGGAATGTTCAAAAATTTATGATATATCAAACAAATTTTTAAAGCTATAAAACTCTATTTTTTAAATGGCACACCCTGTATATTGTGACACTGTTGAACCCAGAATTGAATTCGACATCGATTTGCTATCCCAATCTCCAATAGTTTGCTATCGATTCCCATTTTATTTATTAATGCTTCCAAATGGCGGAATAATATTTTATCTGGTAAGCTTAAGTAGAAAGATAACTCTGTTCTTTAATGATGATAGATGCTTTCCTCAACATTTTGATGCACTAATTAAAATATTTTCAAGTTTCTTGCGCTTAACCGGTCGCCACGAATTTTACTATTTTAAATGGAACACCCTATATATTATTATGTTTTTGAATTCAGCATCAAATTCTACAACGACTACGACTAGAGTTTCCTATACATATCTTCAACTGTTTCTAAGATATTACGCTTTTTATAAAAATTTTGACATTTACGCCGTTATACTTAACTGATTAATTTTCACTTACTGCAAGTGCCAGAGGACCGATATTTTAAAACTGCCAAATATTAACATTATCTCACCTAAATGTAGTAACATTTTTTCATCATACGAGGTGTTTCAAAATTTATGATATATCAAACAATGTTTAAAGCTGTAAAACCCAATTTTGTCAAATGGGACACCCTGTATAGTTTGAAACCGTTGCGCTTCAATTCTACATCGACTTGCTGTAGCACTCTCTATACCTATCTCTGCCTCTATTTTCTATTCTTTTTTTATTTATTAACACTTTAAAATGGCGGAATAATATTTTATCTCTATAATGAGGGTTTCCGGGTGTTGACCGTGTCATGATTAGTAAAATATATACAGTAGAAAATAAAAATAAAATGCACAAGATATACAATAAACTCGACGTTTATTGTATATCGAGTATATCGAGTTTATTGTATATCTTGTGCATTTTATTTTTATTTTGTACAGTATATATTTTACTAATCAAGACACGGTCAACACCCGGAAACCCTCATTATAGTGACTCGGGCCGTGGAAGCCTTCGATATCATGCAATATTATATCTGGTAAGCTATGACATACAACAATAATGTTTTCTGAAAACAATAATTTATTGTAATGTCAGAGTCATAGCTTATCAGATAAAATATAATTCGGCCATTTGAAAGCGTTAATCAATAAAATGGGAATGGAAAATAAACTATTAGTGATAGGTATAGCGAATGCTACAGCAAATCGATGTAGAATCGAAGCACAACAGTTTCTAACTATACAGGGTGTCCCATTAGAAAAAATGGAGTTTTACAGGTTTAAAAATTGTCTGATATATCATAAATTTTTAAACATCCTGTATGATATAAACAAAAAGTGTGACTACGTTTTGGCGAGAGAATATTAGTATTTGGCAGTTCTAAAATATCAGTTTTCTATCACTTACAGTAAGTCAAGATTAATCAGTGTGTAAATGTCAAAATTTTTAGAAACATCGTAATATCTTCGAAATACTTGAAGATTGGTATAGAGAACTCTAGTTGTAATCGTCATAGAATTTGATGCTGAATTCAAAATCATAATAATATATAGGGTGTTCCATTTAAAATAGTAAAATTCGTACCCGAAGAAAGTAAGTACCAAATTATTGCGAACCCAAGATTTTCTAAACTGGAGTGTTTTGTTAAGTCCGTGATATTTCTAACTAGCCAGTTCCCTGGTAAACCTTGTATATACGCATTACTTTTACTTCTCTTATTTTCCTGATCGTTTTTTCACTTTTTAGGTCCATAGACTTGAAAGTAATGAGGGGAAGCTCCACTTTCTCTTAAGAGGTACAAATACACCAACATCTAGTGGACCGTTTTCGTGCCCTTTTCCGTATGACCAAAAATAGTGCTGCACAATAAAAAGTTTTTCTGCAACATCCTGAAGCAACGAACATTAAAAAGACATCCACATACGTTTTGTTTCACATATTCGACAACGATACCAAGGACCCATTTCTTCGTTGCAGGAAGATCATTTATGTACTAATCGATTTGGTAATATTGGCGACAGTTTACTAATATGGGAAACAACTTACCTGCTGTTGATATATTCTGCACTCGCGTTTGAAATCACTTTAGTTGCTTTTGTAATGTGAGGGACACAAGTTGAGCAAACTATTACTAATAATTCTACAAAAAATATACATATATGTATGTATTGCTGTTGTAGAGCAAAGAGCATTGCCGTTATTAATGTTGCAATAAATATGTTAAACTACATATTTGTTAGCACTCCTAATTTAATCAATTTACATTATTAAACCACTTTTTTTGCAATTTATTCAGCAATAAATTGTGCTTTCCATTTCTTCTATCTACCGCCTAATGCAGTCACAATTGTCCAAAACAAATGATACGATGGTTTTTTGTCTACTATAAATTACAACAGCAGCTGCACAATTGCTATGTTCTCTATTAGTTCTTCTATTATGTCAACACTTTAGATAACAAATCATTCACAGTAGCATACTTTTCGCCTATTTCGCTAAAAGCTTTCTATGCACTTAAAAAGATACCGAAAAGTAAGGGATATATTTGTTCGCACTATGAGAGCTAAATAAAACATTATTTCGTGGATTTTTGGACTCGCTAACGAAGTTGGCGTGAAACGGAGGGAATTTAGGTACTCTATTTTTGATTAAATTACAGTTGAATAGGAGAAAACATTCTTCGATTTAAATTCTAGCTTTTTACAGTGAATTTGTTGAAGTAGAGGATCCCAAAAACTATCTTAAGTCATTTTACAGATTAATGAAATTTTAACTAAAATTACTTATCGTGAATAAATTATTAAGGTTTGGAGGATATTGTAATGCAAACATCAGTATATGTTATCTGTCAATACATACATATATGTATGTACATAGATATATTGATAGTCAGTGGTTCACTACTCATATGAGAAGGAAAGAACTGCTTTAGAATGAATGTACTTTCTTATGTCACATTTTACATCATTACTCGTGTCATTCAGGTTGTCGTATGACCAGCCATATAATCTAATATTTGTATCATTGAATATGGTGAGGAGTAATGAAAATAAGTTTTTTTTCTTCAAATTTTTAACGGGCGAAAAATATATCCTATTCTTTAATTACTGCATACATTGGTTGATTAAGTTTGACAGATGTGAATCTACGATTTAGAACCAAACATGATTCCGTAAATGGAATTTGTTGAATGTAACGTTTAGGCCGGAATGGTAGTAATTACATTCAACATATATTAATAGTTTACATGTAGCCAATAATCCATCCTGCCACGTGGAGAGGGTGTATTGTTTTGCATGCATAAAATATTGGCAGAAAAGCTACTGACACTAGACGCTTTCCAGATAACAATCCACCTTTATAGACTTCATATGTTTAGAGACTAACTTTGTGCAAGCGCCAGAGCAAAACCTTTTCAAAAACATTACAGAACCCATCATCAAACAGGGCTCTTAAAGAAATGTGACTTGCAAATCGTTCTACTTCTATTTGTTAGTAAATTTTACGCTAAGTCTTGTTTTGCCAAGGAATACATTTTTTTCCAATCATTCAGATTAATGCTACTAATTTCTGGAAAACCTAAACCTCGAACTTTGAGCATTATGGTAAGTAATAGCTTTTTGGCTGGTCTTCTATTTCTTAATTTGACTTCGTTTAAACATCTTTAAAAACGCTGAAAGTATATGAAGGGACTACTGTGATTCTCTTCTTTCTACGGACAGATTGTCCTAGGAAACCGCAAACTTCTTTGTTAGTACATCGTTTTTCCCTTTGCCCCAGTTTTCAATTGTAAGATCCTGTATCGTTAAATCGCCTAGCCATACTATTTATGTTAGAACGATATCATATTAATATGTACATATGTACATACGTATATAGGCAGCATAACGCAGCAAGTACGCCTCATCTAACAAAATTGATATCTGTAGTGCTTCCTCTACTGCCTCCTCCTCCCTGGCTATACATTTTTCTACTGTGGAACCCTCAGAGATAAGCTTGAAAGCACGTATCACTTTCCGTAACGAGTAGTTGGAGTAGTTTTGAATCGAGTGTGTCAATTGTGGTGACGTGGAACCGTAAAGTGACAGTTGCAATTTTTAAACAAGACAGGAGCATTTTGAGGCAAAACCTGATCGTCAAACACGCCTTGATCCAACCGACTTATATAATAAATATTTGTTGTATTATCTTTAGAAATTGAGTTTGAGGTGCTGGTAGAGTTGTCAGAATCTTTCTTTCTTTTTTATTTCTCATTTTTTCAAGTATCTTACTATGGTGTTCATTAGTAAGCTTTAGATACAGCTTCAGAGATTCGGATGATGAGTGGCCTGTTATCTTAATAATTTCTTGTAAGTTTGCTCCAGATAGTGTCAAGATGCTAACAGCGGAAGAGCGATTGGAATGATGAGATATTTTTGCTTCTTTGTATCAAGTCCTATAGTTTCTGCCGCTGAACGTGTTCATTTACTTAATTTTTTAAGGCCTACAGGGCAGTTTTTATACCATATTTTAGTTTTCTGCCAATCAGGAGTAGGTGTTAAAAATAGATGATTGGTTTTAATGTTTGTGCTGGCTTTGAAAATATGGTATTGTACTCAATACGTCCTGTGGGTTGACCATAATTGTCGCATTCTGCTTTGAAAAAGTCAATTAAACAAAAGACTGCTTCATTTCTACACCATGAACAAACACAGAACAAATTTGATAGAATTTTTTTTGTACACCGTCTGGCGTATTTTCGTCAAAAAATGACACAATTTCACTAATTTCTTCCGCTTTTAGGGGACAGAACTTATTTTTCTTTTTTCATAAATTGCTTGCAACTTCTTCCTTTTAGCTGCCCGCGCCCCTCTTGTATCTTCAAAAGTCACGCCTCTGAATCGATTTGTTTTTCGAAAAATTCTTCATAAAACTTTTTCTGGACAAGTTTAGCGGAAATATTTCAAATTCTTTTCGCGGTACCTTCTTTGTATTCGGTACCGTCTGCACGTTTCATGTTGAATGCTCAATCTTTGTTGAGTTTGAGCACGAAGTTTATAATTTCGCTGTTCACAAAATTCTGTTTCCAAACATATTTATGTGTTTTAACGGTATTTTGCGGTGTCAACTCTTCAATTTCTTTATCTATTTGGGTCACCGAGCTTATACCAAAGCGTTCCATGTCGAAAAAATTAAAAAACATTATGAAAATTACCGAATATATTGTTGACGTTTATCAACAAACTTCAAAACACTTGTTATCAAAATTCATATTGTTGGAGGCAGCAAAACACCAAAACGGTTATATCACGTCGCCGTCGTCAAAAGTATATTCACTTATCAATCCATGGTAACTATGTAAAATTTGTAATTCCTATTGGCTAAATTTCAAATGAGTTATTCCGGGTTTCCACGGCCGAGCGGGACATAGGGAGAATACATCGGTTTTCGATAAATATTATTTCCCTAATAATACTACTTCATCCAAATTTAAGTGCAGCATATTAAAACTGGGCTAACAATGACATTTCCACAATTATAGTACAAAGAAAGTCATTTTAATTAAGCCACAAAACTATTATTTTGAAATCTATTGCACGTGAATTCCTTATAAAGCATGTGAGATACTGTAAGCGGTCAATTTTCTAGCTTTATTAAAATGACTTTCTTTGTACTATGATTGTGGAAATGTTCATTGTTAGCCCAGTTATAAAATGTAGCACTTAAATTTGGATGAAGTAATATTAGGGAGATAATACTCCCCGAAAACCGGTTTTTATGCGTATTCTCCCTATGTACCACTCGGCCGTGGAAGCCCTGTATAATCATCCTTATAGACAACGTCTAGGTCAATCCTAAGGCTGACTGCAAGCATAAAATGTGTAGCTAATTCTAACCATTGTTCTGGTTAGATATCTGAAGTTCCTTATTACCAACACCTTGAAGCTAGCAGTGTCATCCACCAACATCAAAAAATTGACAACGTTGGTTGAAAAAATATCTATAAATGTTCCTTGAAAATTAACTTCGTCTTCATTACTATTACAATGAGGATTTCAAAACAATTCCCGTTAGCCACAATTTAGCTGGTTATTATTAAATAGTGGTAATATTATTACGTATCTTTCCTAAGTATGATTCAACAACAACAGGAAATGACATCAGCATTAAAAATTCCACTATAAAACGCAGGTTGAAACAACAGCTAAAACAACAAAGTATAAACGAAAATATGATAAGTTCTTCTTTCAATAAAGAATTGTACTAAAGAAATACATTTTGTAAGTAGCTACTAATAAAAAAGTTAAATGCTCTTGAATGGTACTGCCAGAGAAATATTATAAAACAGTTTTTATTTTAATTATAAAAAGTTTAAATGAAATTTCCCGGAATGCGGAAAAACTTGGAGGCAGTTTTACAGTCGAGAAATTATTACAAAACTTTCCGCTAATTTTTTCCATGTCACGATTCCTGAATTGTAGAATTTCACCTCTAAAAGCTTTCGTATTTCATCCAAAACAAATTTATTTACAAAAAAATGATTAACAACTCAAGTTTTTGCGATGAAATTATTGTTTAAATTTTCTAGTAAAATAGAAAATTTCTATGACATTTTCCGTATCTACATATGCCTACGCATTATATCGAAACGATCCACGATTAAGTGGAAACGAAGGTACCGACACTTATTGTGGTATATTTGTTTTCCTCTCGCAACAATTGGGAAAACAGTTCAAAAGAAGATGGAAGCGTCATAAGAAGCATTCAGCTTTCCGGCGATATTTTCGAGGGGATTACGTTCCTGACGAGCTTTCGTAAATATGGTTGCGATTTTAATGTGCCTGGACGTACTAATTGACTGGCAGACGTAGGAGGGGAGTGGGCCTTATAAAGGGATTAAATGGTGTTAAGAGAAAGTGGAATGAAAATTTGCGAATATTTTCTCCCTCACTGACTGATTAAATCGGAATATAATAAACTTTGAAATATGGTAATGTTGCCAAACGATATAAACGTGCTATTTTGGAGATTGGAAAAGGTTTCCTTGCTCTGGGTTTTATTAGCTATCGAAACTGTTTACTTTACAAGATTGTTTTACTACTTACTTATTAATAACGCTTGTGTTCGTATTACGGTGATTCATTTGAAATGAATTTGTTTAATGAATTCATTTCAAAAATATAAATTCAGGAATTTTGCGTGCAAATAGTTAGAATGTTAGAAAATACATTTCTAAAACGCTCGTTTTCTGAAAACGATCTAGGACGTCTAGGACATCCAGGAGTGTTGAAAATGTGCAATAGAATGTGCCTCTTATCGTTACTGCAATATTGCATTTGGGATTACTACTGCCACTACAGCATTAAGTTGAAAGGGTTCTCTGTCTGTATATATGTAAACTGGTATTCCTATTACGTGGG
Source organism: Popillia japonica (assembly GCA_004785975.1). Classification (NCBI taxonomy): domain Eukaryota; kingdom Metazoa; phylum Arthropoda; class Insecta; order Coleoptera; family Scarabaeidae; genus Popillia; species Popillia japonica. The sequence continues at coordinate 34,024 of SMLS01064927.1, forward strand.
TGGTAATATACGCATATATTGTTTGCTTTTATTTGTTTAAAAATGAACCAAAATCTTCTTTATAAGGTACACAAAACCTCCTACGTATAAAAAATAAATAAGGAACTTCATCATTAACGCAATTATTTATGCATAATTGACCAAATATGAGTAACCAATATGAATATATAAAAATACAGAGTTCTTCTCACATAGAAAATATTTATTTATAATTATCTCGACATGTTTCGGCCAAAAGCCTTCTTCAGGAGATTCTATAAAAATATCTTAATATTAATAAAACATTCCATAACGAACTAACTTAAAAAGATTATTAGAAACATTTTTTTGAAAGGATTGATTTATAAGGCTACAAAGTACTTACATGTCAATGGAATTAAAAAATTTGTCAACATTTTGTAAATAAAATGAATAATTTTGCTATTCGATAATTCACATTAATACCTACTGGTACATTTAAATGTTGTATTGTTACAAATGAAGAACTACAATGACACTGAATGATAAAATGTGCTCATATAAAAGTATGAAGTTATAAAATATGTAGGTTATTTTATGTATTCAAATTTGTGTGTGTATGAATATGGAGGTGTACAGGTGGGTGTAAAATGAAGAAGACTACATTATGTGATGTGTTAATATTTGAATATAGGGATAACATTGTTTTCTATCTGATCGTTGAATAGCAGGAATTTGTTATTGTGGCAGGAATTTGTTATTGTGTTTATGGTTTTCAATTTCATATGCCTCAAGCAACATCATTTTCAAGCCCTTATTCCGATTATGCAAAAGTTTAATTTTCTGTGGGTAACCACTTTTCTGACCTATGGATAGTATGTAAATGTTGGAAAATGCTGAATGTATTTGTTTTTGATGTTCTTTGATTCTGGTTTCTATTTTTCTACCTGTCTCGCCTATATACAGGGTGTATTTGAAATAAAAGTAAAGACTACGAAAAATGGAAAGATATTATTTTATTAAACTTAAATCCAAAATATTTTGCGCAAATGCCTTCCCAGGTACGAGAAAAAAAATGACAAAGATATTTATACAATATTTGTAGCGCCACTGTCGAATATTTTTGAACGAATATATGTATGTATGTAACGGAGGGCAGGTGCAGCGACAGGCGATATTTAATGTGTGCATTATTGAACTCATCATTCAAAGCTATTTAAAAAAAACTGACACATCAGCGTTATCTTGTAGTTTTTATAACATCGGCAGTTATTTTAGCGATCTTACATTAGATTGATCGAGGTGAACATTCTCGATTCAATAGGCGGCGCTTAAAAGACTGTTTATCAGCCTCTGAATAAAGTAGCTAATGACGGCGTATGTGTGACATTTATAATGAAAAGAATCATATGGTATTATATTGTCTGTAGTGGTGCTTTTCCTGTAAATACCTTATTCAAATTTATTTTTAGTTCTGGTTATATTTACATATATATATCTAGGAAATTAACGCTTTTATTCGATTCAATTTTCGGAAGTAAAACTGAGGTTATTGTGATATTGTTCAGATAAGTTTGAAAATCAGCTAGTTTTGATATATCAGGATTCCATAGGCAAAATACATCGTCGGCGTATCTAACCCAGTTTTATATTTTTGTGGAAGAGGTTTTTTGATTAATAATGAATATTTGTTCAATGTGATCTAAGTAAATATTAGCAAGCAGACCAGATAGTGACATTCCTAATGTACTCATTTTTATTCAAAATGACTAACCCAGCATTCTTATCGGCTTTGGTAATAATATGATTATTGTCTTGAACTTTTTTGTTAATGTTATGAATTACTTTAAAATATTTACTTGAAGCATACGAACCTGAATTGTTTTGTCTCTTGTCTTGATTTCGTATGAATTGTATGCTCTCTTTCCTTAGTTCTCTCTCTTTAGGGTGGCCCTTTATAGCGCATTATATTTCGATGCCTGTGATGCGTAGATTTTCTTTTTTCGGTGGTATTGCGTATTTTAATCCCTTTTCCATTAATGATTCTTCGTCCTCCTTAAACTTAACATTGGTGAGGTTGGTAATTTTTTTGTGGAATACGAACGGAGGAGGGTTCATGTTTTCACTTACTTTTTCATCTGTTTTTTGGTTTCTACTCCTGCTTTGTTTAATTAGTCTGTTCAATTTGTTTTCTCTTTTATAATTTTGTTCTTGTGTATCATAGTAAACCATTTCTTGCATTTTAGTACAGATGTCTTCTATTTCCAGATAGTGGTATTTTTCTCTTAAATTTCTGTGTAGGTACTTGTGTATTTCTTTCTTCATTACTATCTTAGAGATATGAAAAGATTCTTCATCTTTAAGGTGTTTGTTGCGAATTCTAGCAAAATTTGGTGTTACTACTTTTGATACATTTTTTAATGAACGCTATATGTTGTATAGCTTTGTCCAAGGTCGTTGACGAACACTCTGTAGTTTCATGCATAATTGACCAAATGTGAATAACCAATATGAATATTAATAATACATTTGCAAATTTATTTATTTATTGCCAAGGCAGAAGAATAAACTAGGCATAATTCAAAGCTCGTGCGTACTATTAACAAAAATTTAAAGAAGAGATCTACACTACAAAGTAATAATTGACATTCTGACATAAAACAAAAACATAACAACTATAAATAGTAAAGTAAATCTATTTAATAAAAGAAACGAAAATCTGCTTCAAGGCGAGTACACACCTTATTCCTAAATTAATTACCATAATATGAATATGGGGTTAACAGAAGTCGTCGTACTGCTGCAAATGAAGAAGCTATTTTGCAAATATATTGTTATGTTATTATTGATATTCTTCATACTATCTCCTTATTCATGTCAGCAGTGTAAAATTAAAATAAAAAAAAATTAATTAAAATTAAATTAAACAATTATATTAATTAATTAATAATTAATTAGTTAAAAAAAAATAACTCCCGCCAACGGCGTGCACGGGGGGAAATTAAAAAACCCAGATTATAATGTGAAAGATTTTATTCCTCAAAATTTATTGTAAAAACACATCACAGACACATATAACACATAATTACATCCATTTCGGCACAAGAAACATGAAATTCAAGCTGGAATTACGAAAATCATCTTTAAAAAACATCAAGCAGTACATTTGGAAATTTACGGAGTGGTAGGCCTGGAAAAAACGGAGAAACAAAAGGGAGGAGACAGTTGTTTACGAAGTTTTGACGACTGACAGAAAAAAGAAGTCACGAAAACCGATTTTAACGAAAATACAACATTTTAAAGCAAGTAAAAGTTTGTAAGTGCCCATTAGACCTTCAACAATCAAAATTAAACTAGTGAACAGTGAAGAAAACCCGAAAAAAGAAAAACAAGGTTGAAAACGGCAGGGAGGAGTTTGCAACGCGCACAAGAGGATATTGGATACGAAAAACACACACACACATTCAATTACATTGGGAAATGACAGGTAAGGGTTGAGGGTGGGTTAGTTAGATAACCATTGTAAAAATTTTAATCACATTATAATCTGGTTCTTCTTAAACTGTTCATATTTTTTATTTTGTGTCATTGGTGACACACAACAATATGGTAGAAAGCAGCTCTACCGAATGTCAATCGTGAATCTGTTAGGAAAGTCCTCAAAGAACAACTTCTTCATCCGTTGCATTTCCAAAAAATCCATCACCTATTGTAACAGGATTTCCTACGGCGTTTGCAATTTTGCGATTTGTTGCAAAATAAAGGGCAAAACTTTCTGCCATTAATTTTGTTTACCGCTGAAGCCGGTTTCAGTCTCGATGGCATTTTGAATATTCACAATATGCATTATTGAAACGATGAAAACCCCCAACAGAACGTAATACGGAATCACCAGTATGAGTTTTCCTTTAATGTATGAGCAGGTATTAGACAAGTATCTAGTTGGTCCATTGCGAATGCCCAGACGATTGACAGGCGAACTCTATCGAAATTTTTTGGAAACTGAACTGCATACTTTATTAGATGTTCCATTGAATATTATAAAAAGAATGTACTACATGCATGACGGAGCGCCAGCTCACTATTCTGGAATTTCTGCAACAAAAATTTGGAAATAGGTGGATTGGTCGTGGGGGACCTATAGCCAGGTCGTAGTCCCGAGCTTAATCCTCCTCTCTTTACAATCCCAGCTCTAAACTTCTTGTGTCTATGTTGAGTATTTTCAAGTATTCTTCAGCATGTTGCTCAATAGCACACAATAGCATACAATTGACAGTAGATGAGTATGTACCTAGCACCAGACCGCATATGCCATTGGTCTTTTAGTTTAGCCGGCTAAAGGAACAGATGCATGAGTATTCGAGCAGGAATCAAATACCAAGAGCCAATTGAAACATACCCTAGTGTCCCTAGTGCCAAATGAACCTCGATAGAAACTATCAGAAGCAGCGCGTTACGATATTCTCTAATAGTCAAGCAGCCATAATGGAACTGATAGTGTTAACGTTTAGTTCCATGTCGTTCTTGCGACAATGACCTTCAGATTTTCTTTACACTTTTGTAATTAGCACATTTTTCTGAATAGTGGCCTTCTTGTCTTCTACACAAAGTAATTCTGCCGACGCTTCTTGCGTACTATGATTTTTCGAAATTGTCATTAAATTCCTTCGTTAGCATTTTTGTTTGCTTTCACCTTTTTCTTATAGTTCAGAGCTTGAACATCAAAATTGCATCTTTATTTATTTGCTTCTCTAAGCTTCACTTAATTTAATATATCTGGAAGAAGATAGATTTCCGGAAATGATGACTTGGTAGTTTCCATATTCTGATTTCTGTATTTAGTTTTTTTTAGTTCGAATAACTCAATTGATATAGGTTCTAATCTGTGGACAAATCTTTATACATATCTAAAATTATTAGCATCTGAAGGTACGAAAATATGATCAGGAAAAGTTTCTGGACCATTTTGGCTGTCGTGTGTTTGAAAATCTGCTTAATGCAATTTTTTAAACCACACCACAAACAAGTTAGAGAGTTATGTGGTCAACTAGTAGTAGAAGACACCTTTTGTTCGTTGTTGAAAGGATGCTTACAAAAATTCGGAAGCTCATGTCCAAATATCTCCAGATCACCCAATCAGATTCTTTACTTTATGAGGTGCTTTTAACAAATAATGTCTCCTTTAAATTTTTCTCTCGATACAAGGAATAGAATGAGAAAACTTGGTCCACCATATTAAAATCCAACTATTAAGTGAAATGGGCTAAAATAACGAAGAATTCCTTTAGATATTGCCTTCCCTCAACATTTTGCGAGCGTGTTTCCGCTATCGTCGCCTTCTTGCAATGGTAAAATGCAGTCTAATCGCTCTATGCCCAATGTACAATTTTATGCCATTACGATATTCTCCGATAGTCAAGCCGCCATAATGGGACTGAACACTAACACCATCAGCTCAAAATTGGTCTGGGAATGCTTTGAAAGACTAAATAACCTAGGCAAAAGAAACTTGAGTCGCACTATGCTAGGTACCAGAACACACTGTAATCGGCGGCAACAGGAAGACTAATTTATTTGTGGAACCGGAGCCAGGGAAGAGTATATAGAAGAAAGAATTCAAAAACAGAGAATTCCTATGAAAGAATCTTTCTGGTTGATGACATTCCAAGGTATTCCTTGCAAATTTCAACAAGCAAAAAGCAAAAGTCATGCTAGAACTAAGCAGAAACAGACTACGTGTGCTCAGATGGTTTCTGACAGGGTATTGTCACCTTGAGAAACATATGGGAACGATAGGACTTAAACAGAATAGCGATTGCAGATTCCGTGGATGGTTTATCAAAATCCGTTCATATAAGGGAGCACAATGGACCCCTTAGATAAAAGCTCAATAGCGCTCTTAAATTAAATCAAGATTAATTTCATAACATCATTATATTTTGTCAAGGAATTTTTCCATAAAAAAGTATTAGGTTTTTAGCGAAAGAAGGCAAATAACACCTTGGTTTCGTATTACTAAGGAAATATTTTGTAGAGTTCGTGTAATTTTATATTCATCTCCGGTCTCAATCATATCTCATAAAATTTCTCGGAAAATTCGGTCGAAGACGCGCAAACTAAACTCCGCGAACACCTAATAATATTTCGCTTGTATTGTTACAGGTGCTGCGACAAACCACACTACCAATCGTCCCTACTAGACATCAAACGTTTCAAAGGCAACTGTCGCACCGCCTCGATATGCCGTCAACCATCCAATTTAGTATATGTAGTTTGGAACATAGAAGCGACAGCAGCATTGTTGGTCTCATCAAGGTAAGAGCAACACATCCATTTCGCACCTCGCCTAGATACATTTATAATATAGTACATATACATATACGGAAACGCAACAAGGAAATAGAATCATTTTAAAAGTATTGAAATATATTTTTTTATTTTCGTTTCCCTTGAAGAGTTATCAAAAGATCAATATTTAAAAGAAGTAAAATATATAAATCGCCATCATCCCGTCAACGTATTAAAAGTTTTTAAAAGATTGCCCGAGAGAAATCGGTCGCTTATAGAAAGTTCAGGTTGTTGTCAGTCAGGAGATAATATTAACCGAGATAAGGTGCCCTGAAAAACGAAACTGAAAAGTAAAGTTGAGAGAACAAACTTCGTTAATAGACCCGGGCATCCTCTCTTGAGATTCAAGAGGAATTCAAGAAACACAATTAATACGATGTTACACTAAACGACACTGGGAAAAGGCAGTGTTAGATGAATTTAAAATTGAAAGGTATTTGAATTTACTTAATTTATACCTTTCTCAATTTTTTTTTTTTCGTCTTCCGCATTCAAGGGAAGTTAACAACTTCCTCGTTGCTAATGAGTATTTTCTCCCTTTTAGATTTGCTAATCCGGAAGTGTCGAAATTAGAATTACTTCCATCGTTTACAGCATCCCCTTGGTAAACGGAAAAGTTCATTCATCCTGCTAAATTTGCTTTTCGTGCCTAATTTAGAAGGTAGCTTTCGAGAATCTTAAAAATCATGCTGTGTTTCTCGGTAAAACTAGAAAGAAAACACACAAAAGGGGTAGTAAAAGATTATAAATTATATAAAGCCGGATGGATTGATTTTTAATTAAAAAGAAGCGCAACACAAATTATTAAAAATTTCACCAACACGATTCGCTCCAATATCATTAGAAAGTTTACAAACATCTATATACATACCATACCTACATCATTTCTGATTAAAATGAAAAATCCAATTAGTCTCCTCCAGTTAGTTGTGCCTGTTAGTTGTGTCTGTATAACTAGTTGATATTACATTCAGTAAATTGTCCGTTTGTGGATTATTATTGGAAAATATAATTACAAAAATTCGCCATAGGGATTCCTATTTTAATTGGTAATTACAATTATACACAGCGAGGAATTTGATGAGACAAATAACTAAATGCAGTTATATGTTTCGAATTAAAATTAAAATTGCTACTTTCTGAAATTTTACAATTTCCATAAATCTCACAGTAAGTCTATAACCATAATGGTGTCGTTGCAGAAGTTTGTGAAGAAAATTCGCGTGTAATCTCCATCAGATGGCGTTGTTAACAGCAGGTCGGGAAAATAGTACAACGTGACGTTAAGGGACCCATTCGTGCCCTAGCGTCACTATATTACAAACTACATTCTACCATGGATTTCCATTAAAGCTTTAAGTTTGTGTAATGTGTGTAAGGGAAGAGCTTTAAGCAATTAAAGGGCGTTGAACCTTGGACCATGTGTTTTATAGTCTGAAACGAAGCTGTAATAGTTTTCTAAATGGGAATTCTTAAGTGTAGGAGGAGGATATACGATTATGGGACCGCTTATACATTTTGTAATTTATTTCTAAATTGTTCTTTAATAATGAGTAAAGTTTTTACTAAAATCTTAGATAAATGAGAGAAGTTGTACCTAAATCTTGCTGCAAATATATTTTACACTTTGTTTATATAGATTTTCTCTATTAATCCAGCCGGAATTATACAAGAAGGATCTGGTGCGGCAATCCTCAACAGACAGTGCTGGACCCGAGATGGAATACTGTGGAAAATTACACTTCGCCCTACGATACGATAAAGATGTAGAAGGTCTGGTTGTTAAGGTAAGGGCTGTTATTTTGAAGATATTTTGTTATACATATATTCCAAGGAGTTTGAGTATTCCTTTTTGGCTTGTGGTGTTTAGATACTAACATTTCCATTAGGAGAAATAGCTTTGTACAAGGATGTGAAATTCATAATTTATTGGTTAGACTTTTATGTTCTCGATAGAGAAAAAATAGTATTTAAAACTATAGTGTGTATGGAAGGACGATTCATTAGGAATATTCTGGGCGGCAAGACATATTTTTGGATAATAGTTTAAATTACTAATGCCTAAATTAATAAACCATTCTGATGTACATACGCTAATCTGCACAAAACTACATTCAGTGTAGTTCTACTACAAAAGATAACAACTCAGTTGCTGAAATACGTATCTAGTACTTATACATAGTGTTAGTGTTAGTGTTGGAGCACATTTTCGCGAAGATTCATCAAGAAGCCACAATCTCAGTCCAATCACCATATACATATATGCAGTACTGCTAAACCTTTCGCTCCGTAGTTGACTGATAATTTCATTACCTTGACATTGTGTCATATAACACACATACATTATAATAAAATAATTCTTGGGGAATATTTTCTCACTTTTCTGCAAGAGTAATTTGAAGCTTTTTATCTCTACAAGGTGCAAAAATTTGTGTGACAATATGTCTTCCTACAGTTCCATACAGTTCAGGCATTTGTAACAGGATTAGTGTCTCAGGAGTTGGTTGACTATACATTTAGTAATGATATTCGATATTTACTTTGGCCTACACTATAACTATGACGCTGAGACTTTTTCCGGACAAACTGAGACTTTGTGTTTTGTGTTCTTAGTTTATGCTAAAACAAAACGCGTCTGTTCTGCCAGTACACACTGAATCTTGACTCATCTCTGAACAACACTCTATTATGTTCCATATTCTCCTATTAAAATGCTACTCTGCCCAACATTTATGAGAACTTTTATATTCTGCAGTAAGTAGAATGTATACTATTGACACCATTCTGCCAGAGAAATCGTCATGAAGACAATTTCTTATTGTTTGTGTTAAGACCAGCTGTTAAATAGTAACAGCAAACTGATTTCCAAATTGCACTGAATTTAAAGTGCGATTTCTGTATGGAAATTATTAGGGCCACTATCTCTTGGTATTGTTGATACTATTCAATATTATCCTTGTCTTCTTCTTCAGTTGGCCTTTTTAAATAAAGATGCCCTAGTGGGGGAAATTGCACTTTGGCTCATTTTTGAACAACTTCTTCCTGTTATTAACAACAGTACTACACGCTTGGAAAACCACAGATCATTTAGAATGAAGACAAACAGGACAAAGATGCGCAAAAATGAGCCAAAGTTCAATTTTCCCACTCGGGCATCTTTATTTAAAAAGGCCAACTGAAGAAGAAGACAAGGATGTCATCGACCAGTATTAACCATACAAAGATATAATCGGTATCTCTTACAATTTCTAGGCAGAAGTCGTGCAATTTCGAAATCAGTTTGCTGTTACTACTGAAAAATTGGTCTCACCACAAACAATAATAAATCATTACATGACGATCTCTGTGGCAGAATGGTGCCAATGGTATGCATTCTACTTACTGCAGAACATAGAATTTGTCATAAATGTTGAGCAGAGTAGCATTTTAATAGGAGAATATCGAATATAATCGAGTCTTATTCAGGGATGAGTCAAGATTTAGTGTGTCCTGGCAGAACAGACGCATTTTGTTTTAGCATAAACCAAGAACACAAAACAAATCTCTGTTTGTCCGTAAAAAGTCTCAGGATACCAGTGATACATACATAGAATTCTTCTCTCTTGTACTATTGTGTTCTACTAGATATAATTGTACAAAATAAAGGCATTTATTATTATTATTATTATATTGTAAGGCAAAGTATATATCAAAGATTATATCCTGAGACACTAATCCTATTACAAATGCCTGGACTGTATTAGGAAGATATATTGTCACACAAATGTTACACCTTGTGCAGATAAAAAACTTCAAATTACTCTTGCAGAAAAGTGAGAAACTATTTCCATATGTATGCCAGTACAATGTCAAGCCACGTTAGTCATGTCCCAGTAGTAGCTTCCCGAAATGCTACTCGTTATAATTAACCTGACGGTAATGTTTACTTTTTCTTATGCTTAGTTAAATCAATCATTCAAGTATTTTTATTATGTAAAATCTATTTACAAATTCTACAACCCTTTTTAATTAAAATAATAAACATCCTCTAACTCGTTTCAATAACGTAGTTTGTTTCTACATAATCACCAAAGCAAAACAAAATATATTATTGCCACAAAAATGTGGTATGGGGTAATTACGACGAAACCCACAGTACAGGAAAATTCTCATTCATCTCGCATTTTATACATGTTCATTCTAATTAAAATCCCTTCACATTTACACAGTCATATGGGAAACGTCAGTACACATTTCAAACATCGTATCCTATATTCTTGTGCACATTATAAAAGGAATACTCATTCATATCTGAATTTGTACAACCCGATAATAATCTTGTAAACTATGTACATACACATACATACATATGTATATATGTATATGCTAATTATCCTTTTAACCTGTGTAGCGAACTGTAAAAATCCAAGACGCTAACTATATAACTGTTCAACTTCTGAAGTGGTACACTTACAAGAATATAATAATAATAATAATAATGTGAAGAAGAAGTACTCGGCCGTACAACGCGAGGGATAAAATCTGGGAATTTTCTCAGGTATGCGGCCAATAATGATATGGGTCAGCAAAAGTGACTACTTTTATTAATAACTTAATATTTCGCAGAACAATTCGTTCGCTTCATCAGGAGTCTATAAATTAATCACAACAATGTAGAAACTAAAGTCACCATAAAATAGTATAGTAATTATAACTAGTAGTATAGTAGTATTCCGTAATTGAAACCAATCCCCACTCCACTGAATTTTTGAGTTAAATTCCCATATTTTATCCCCCAATAATAATAATAATAATCCATGCCTTAACATCTCCCAATAGCTTGCGCCAATTACAGGGGGCATCGGCTGGCCGTGAGTTATTATTACGCCTGTGGCTGTAGACCGACTTAAGATGTTAACTTTCCGCATTTGCTGTGGAATTTGGGAAACTACAGAAAACCAAATTCAGAAAGAACATACCGGCGTTCGAACCCGGAAATATATGTATATAAATAACAATTTACTACCTTATGAGCAGCACCTTCTAGCTTAATTAATACGGGGGATCGCACTCAAATTGATTGAAGGGTACATGCAGGAAAGAATGCGAGTGACTAAGTTTCAAAATAATATGTCGTCGACCAGAGGAATCTCGTTAGGCGTTCCGCAGGGGTCAAAATTGGGTCCACTCTTATTTGTTTTATATATTTTTGATATATGCGGTGCAACTACTGATTGTACTTTGAATCTGTTCGCCGATGATACACTTGTGAGTGTTGCAGAAAATAATATTGAAACTGCTGTTATTAAAATGAACAAGGAACTAGAAATACTTTCTAAGTGGTTAAAAGTAAATAAACCTAAATTAAATACGTCCAAAACAAAAGCAATGATAATTGGTGCTAAACAGTTGTGTGCGGATACTAATAGTGACATTGTTGTTGATGGTGCACATATAGAACTTGTAAAAGAAATTAAATACCTTGGTATTATTATAGACAACACATTATCTTTTAAGAGCCACGTAGACTATATAGTTAAAAAGGTTGCTAAGAAAATAGGTTTCTTTGGTAGAATTGGTTCCAAACTTAATACCTGGGCAAGAATTTTGGCATATAAAAGTATTATTGCCCCACACTTTGAGTACTGCGCCAGTGTTAATGCTTCTAATAGGAGATGGTGATATGTTTAAATTGCAGAAGTTGCAAAATAAAGCAATGCGAATAATATTGCACTGTAACAGATACACAAAAATATCTCTCATGCTGGAGGCGTTGCAGTGGCTTAGTGTTCGACAAAGAGTTTATTTTAATAGTTTGGTTTTGATATATAAAATTGTACATAGTAAAATGCCTAATTATTTAAATAGATATATTACATATAATTGTGATATACATGCATATAACACGAGAAATATAAATAGTTTTAGATTGCCGTTAAATAAGAAGTCTAATAATAATTTATATTACAAAGGATTGAAATTATATGATGGAATGTCTAGTGAAGCAAAACAGACGAGTAGTATACATAGGTCATTTTAAGAACTACTGTAGTTTGTATGTTATAGGTATATGTAACATTTAGTTAGTAAGAGTGATAATAGTGTATATGAAAACATCCTGGGATGAATAAAGATTATTATATTATTATACTATTATAATTGATAGTATATAATGGTTCTGCGAAACACTTAGAGGGAGAACAAACTATCTTCATATCCTCTTAAAGACTAAAAAACTCTTGGAAAAGAAGAACAAGGTTCATTTGATAACAGATTCGACACTAATGCAGAAATACTTATTGCAAAATGGAATGATAACAAGTGTGTTACTATTGTCACTAAGTTTGATACCATCGAACCTCTCAATAAAGCCGTCAGGTTGGGATCGAAAGGCGAAAGAAAAGGATACTTACCACAACCTCTTTTGGTGAAATATTAAAACACTTACATGAGCGGAATGGATCAACATGACTAGTGATACTAATAATGGTACCGGCCTCTATTTATTAGATATGGCTATAGTAAACAAAGTATGTATAAAGTAGTAAACCAAAATAACACGAGCCTGCTAGAATACAGGCGATCTGTCGCCGTCCCCTACATGAAAATTACTTAAAAACCGTCTGTTGACAGGCTGAGAACATCTTCCACTAAAGTTTTTCTAGATGTAAGATATGATAATAAAGGACATTTTATGAAAAAAAGAGAGAAACAGCGAAGGTGTTAAGGACAAAACTGTGTATCAAACCAATTTCATTTTGCATCAAATATGATGTGACATACTGTAAGGACTGTTTCATTTCCTATCATGTCCGTTTTATCTAGATAATAGAGAAAATACTTTGAATATTAGATTGCTTTGATTTTATCTATAATAAGTATAATAAGTCTATTTATAGGACAGACTATATTTTTGGAATTTAAGGAAAAAAAAATATTTTTGTATTATTTCACTCGAATTAAAAATGTTTTACTACCACTTTTTTTTCTTAATGTCTAAAAGTTGGGCGTTAATGGGTTAAAAGAAAAATTTCACTTTAGTATTGCAAAAAAGTTTGGTCTGGAAAGAAAAGGTAACCAAACACTTAAAGATTAATAATGCGTGGGATCTCCTCTAGCTCTAACGACCTACTGACAAAGCCTTGGCATGCTGGAAATCAAATTCCGAATGTAATAATGAGGAATATTTCACCAGTCTTCCAAAACAGCACTTCGGAGCTTATAGAGATTGTTTGGATCCACTTCTTGTGATCTTATCAACCTCTGCAGGTAATCTCATACATTCTCTATGGTGGCTCTCGAAAGTTCGCTGGCCCATCCATGTTGGTAATATTACTTTCTTTAAAAAATGCATTAATTTGTCTTACTCTATGTGGACGCGCATTACCATTAACAAACACAAAACCGTCGCCTACTTCATTAAGAAACGGCAACATTACAGGTTGTAATACCTCATTAAGATGCCTGACTCTATTGATTGTGGTATTTGCAAGCATAACCATTTCAGCACGGCGAGTCGCAAAAATACCTCTCCAAAGGGTAATTGAACCACCTCCATAATCTTGATGATAATGATTATGTACGTTGACGTGACACCCACTGGTCTCGTTGCTGAATAAACAACGACCACAGCCTTCAACATTCCAATTTTCATGTTTATGTGCCCACTCTAACCTTTTTCTTTTGTGGACTCTAAGCGACTGCAAGCAATCTCATGTTATATACATACATACATACAGGCTGTCCCATGACATGACTGGCAAAACCTAAGGATGTGTTATTGAGGCAATTTTAAGTCAAGTCAGTTCTGTTGAAGGAGGCTTCATCAGTAAACAATATATTCCGACAAAACTTTCGATTTCTCAGTAACCAGCGACTAAATTCATTGATGCGTAGTCGGCAGGTTTTAAAGCGTGAACAATTAAGTCGTGGTAAGGGTACAAACCGAAATTGTGTAGAGTTCTCCATACTCTCATGCGACTTGCGTTAAGTGTGTTGGCTATTCTTCGAACACTAGTAGAAGGCTGATCGTCTACCATATTAAGGATTGCTTCTTCTTGAAGAAGTTCGTGTTGAATTGGACGTTCTGAAGTAGCTGCAGGAAATTTACCTGTTTCTCTTAAACATCGATGGACATTGCTAAAAACAGTTCTACAAGGCAGTTACGAGTGGGAAATCGTCGACGATATTCACGAGCTGCCGCTCGTGCACTTCCATTACATAATCCATAAATAATGTGAATATCGGCGTATTCTTCATTCGAAAAAGTTAACATACTTTGAGGAGTATTTTAATCTTACACAAGACAACGACGGGCCAAATTAACTTATTTGACGTTTTATGTGACATTAAATAATAAATATGACTCAGTACTACACCGACTTATTGATAACAACAAAATTACCACCGGCACTTAATGTTTGCATTAGTGGGGTTATATAAAACTTCAATGGCTTGTAGGGCAGTTACGATAGAGTTTTGGTCACATGTTGATTAGACATTTTTGACTTGAAATTGCCTCAACAACACATCCTTAGGTTTTGGCAGTCATGTTATGGGACACCCTGTATGTACTTACATACGTGTACCAGTTCAAAACTTGTGCAGTGTATTTTTTATAATGCGTTTTAATTTAAATAATTTCTTTGTGATGTAATATAGGTTTTGGAATCGAGAGATCTTCCGATTAAAGACGTATCCGGCAGTAGCGATCCATACGTCAAAGTCTACCTCTTACCTGACCGGAAGAAGAAATTTCAAACTAAAGTCCATCGTAAAAATTTAAACCCGGTTTTCAATGAGACTTTTATATTCAGGTACGTAACTTTTCGCTTGATCTCCTTTTTTTCTACTTTTTAAGTAAACAATTATTTGCATAAATTCACTCGTTTGAAAGATGAAATATCTCGATACGCACATAAAATAACAACGCCCGAACCGTTTTTGGTAACATTAATATGAAATGTATTATCGAAGAAAGGAAGGCAGTAGGTGGTAACCTTATAATAATGAAAATCACTTTTCGGATCGTCAAGGCGGGTTATGGAGCTTTTGGCCTAAATTTTAGCAACTTTAAACCAATAAATTTGCGCTAGTATATCCAACGGGTTCGTTATAATCGTAGTAGCTCCCCTTTTGATTTACTGACATCTACTCCTACACTAATATCAAGGTTGTTAATTTTATACCCCTGACGGAATTTGAATTTATGGAAGTGTTTATGTAGTAATTTCTATAATGGATCTTGACGCTTAGAGATATTAATAATATCCCAACCATTTATTCCAATATGATACTTTACAATCGTAATAAGAGATGACAGATCTAGAACTTAGATATATGTAGTGATATAGATATTTTATTGCGATTAATGATTGTATCTGTCAAACTGGGAGAAATTGTAGAAAACCACTGCATCCTAAAACTATTATTAAAGTATTTATACGTCATTATTCTTAATAGTTACCGTACATCTAACAATTAGGCAGACTATATAACATTACCCGACATGATTATATGTACCAACATACATACCTACAACGTTGACGACCTTTCAGGCAAACGCACATGACGAACTTAAATATTTACAAGTGCTTAATTGATTCCAGTGTGCCGTACGACGAACTGAAACACCGCTACATTCAATTCTCGGTATACGATTTCGACCGCTTTTCCCGCCATGATCTCATCGGACATGTCGTCCTCAAAGGTCTCCTAGACAGCACCGATCTTCAACAGGAGATTGAATACACCATGAATATATTATGCCCTCCGCAGGTGAGTACCGATACCTCTTTTCTATTAAGAGGATAGGCATCGGCGGTATAGCTCGTAGATAATGGCGGGTTCGTTATGGTCTGTCTTTAATATTTAACGATTTATAAGATGATTTAGTTTGAAATCTGTAGACATTTCAACAAAAGCCGAGACTGTTTGGGAAAAGATAAAAGTCACCAATTTTTAACGCCACTTCTTTTAAAATATTTTTAACAAGCTGAGGATATCTTATTTCCAAATTATTCCTGACGAAACCACAACAGAATAACTTCCAGCTATCCTCCAGCTATAATTTATAAACAAGCCCAAGTGAATCCACAGTTTTGTTAAGTTATTGAACAATTTATTACATCATCTGCTACTAGAAAGTTGGAATTGCAATATTAACTTTTCCACCACATATTACAAATTGGATACAACCCCCAAATATTAAGAAGACAGCATTCACAAACGACACATTCCAACCTCTTCAGAAAGTTTAGTATTTTCTTTTCAATGCTCAACATGAAGACATTTCGAACCAGCAGAGCAAACGTAAAGAAATAAGTATTCCAAACAATAGCATGGAAATATTTACGAAAGGAAACAAAAAAAATGGAGATTTTTATACTTCTGAAACCAATGAACCAATCTGGGACCAAACTCAACGGATTCAACAAAAATCTGAAGTCACAACTTCGCAAGCGGTAGGACAGGGATATGGAAGATCTTGAACAAACCCTGAGAAATTAGTAAACAAGTTGACAAGTAGGTTGGCGTACAAATCAAGACTTTGTTCTGAAAGCAATATATCCCTAAAAATGTTTTTTGTCAAGAAGCGCTATAAATACAGTAGCAGTTATTCTGAATTATCAAATACAATCGTTTTTTTTGGGGGATGCTTTGCAAATAAGGATTCTCTTTGGTTTCTTACCCTGTAACTCAAAAATATATTTTTCAACATGTACAATTTATGAAAATAAGTCTTCAAGATAACGCACTTTACTCCAAAATTGTTGCTATGTTGTGCTATTGCTGCTCAACAAAATTTTTGACGTCATTACAAGTTAGAACTGCCATGTCCGCATGTCAACTTCTCACGCGATCAACACATTGGTTAAAACTTTTCAGGAGAATGATTCAGCTCTTGGAAGGAAACCACCATACTTATTATGCCCCAGAAAGAACTTTAAACCAGTTCGAGGATCAATTACAAGGAGCTCATAACAATCGGCTTCGAAAATCGCATTACATTCATTCTAAATTAAACAATTTCAGTCATACAGGAACTGAAATCGTTACATTACGTTTGGTGAAGGCTAGTAATGAGTAGAATGATTCTATTTACTGAGCTGCTTTTTTACGTCTGAATGTTGTGATATAATTATATATTTTTGTTATTGCTTTCACTGATGATTAAGAAGCTTAATCTAAACAACTGAAATAATTTATTCCGCTAGTACATAAATCTCCAAAACAAGATATATTCACACCCACATTCTCGGAGATTATACTTGCTTTAGTCCAAATTTAATAAGGTCAATTCATATTATACAGTAAAATATCTTTTTTCATTTGAAACAGGTACACATTCAAAAGGACAAGTTTGCTAGATGGTATTATTATTCATCTTTCGTAGCCTTCGATGCTTATGCATGTTTGAACTATAAAAGAGTATAAAATACAAAGCTCCTTTCTATGGGGTGACGCGAATCGATATTTATGTAAAATAACTTCAAAAAGTCAGACGTGAACTTTAAATTGGGTTACCTCTTGGAATTAACTAATTTATAAGTTATCCATAGCCTGTTCGACTGAATTGTTGACATTTTTTTCATGGCGGATAAGGCCTACATACACGTAGTAATCCAATGGAATTGCAGATATTGGTCGCCTCAAAATCCTTGTCAATTCGAAGAACAACAATTCCATAACCAGAAGGCTACCAGATTAAGGCTACATTTACTTAATACATGCAAGCATATTTAATGGCTGTACTGTTTCGAAAAAAATTCTAAATAGATACTATTACTTCAGGATGAATTGGTCCCAATTCTACGTTTTCATGTCTTCTGGCTTACTTTCTTCTACAACTTCCAACATTCTACTTTTTCTTGCAACTTTTTGACACCAACTCTTCCTAGATCTGCTACTACTTCTTCCAGTCGCTTTGAGCTCAGTCTAGTATCTTAGTCCTTGATTTCTTTCAACACTTCCTTATTTGTTCGTGTTGTACATTCATTATTTGTTAGCTTAATTAGTTAGTATCTTCCTTTCAAGTATTTTCAGATATTTCCATCTTTTCTAGCCAATTCCACCAAATACTTTAGCGCTGCTCTTATCCTGGTGTTGGTATCTTCAACAATTTTGTAGCAGAACATCTTCAATGTCTCATTTTTTTGTCGTTTGACCCATGCGACCAACCATCAATAATGATCGTTTGATAGTACTTTGTTTACCAAGAAATTTTCGCGGTTTTACATTGTTGGTTGGTTACTAGAATCCACATATTTGTATGTTGTAAACATTTTCTAGTAAGGCCGTTTTAAAAGCCAGATGCAACAATCCTTGAAATTACTTCAATTCTGCTGGAAGTGTCAAAGAGCTATGCAAAATCTCTGAATTCATTTCCATAGGTTTGAAAGATCATCATTTTATGGGTGCTGTTTTGGAAATTAAATCTTTTTTTTGTTAGGTATAACTTAATATAATAAACTTCTTATAATTTATTCGCATAATATGGATTCCACTTATTTTTTCATCAATAATGCTCAAAATTAGTAAAAATTAATGTTTAGTACATTTATGAAAGTTACTTCATACTTTTCTGTTTTCTAAATGATATCGAAGGCTTCCACGGCCCGTGTCTCTATAATGAGGGTTTCCGGGTGTTGACCGTGTCATGATTAGTAAAATATATACAGTACAAAATAAAAATAAAATGCACAAGATATACAGTAACTCGACGTTTCGCCACTAATGTAAGCGGCTTCTTCAGGAGCAAAAGAGGTTAACTGGGTGGGTACCAGAAGGTCACGGTAACTCGACGTGTAAACCACGCTAGAGGCGAAAACCTTCTGGTAGGTGAGGGGCGTCAGAAGGCCACGGTAACTCGACGTGTCAACCACGCTAGAGGCGAAAACCTTCTGACAAGGAAAGACAGATTTGCAGGGGTATATATACGACTGTGCAGCGATGCGGATCAGTGAACACTGGCCGTTGAAGCGGAAAGGACCGGTTTCCAAATGCTAGAGAGTTGGTAACCATCGTCGCGATTGAGATTCTGAGGATGTTTTTTGATCTCGATCGCTTCCCTTATCTTTCGAGGAAAATAGTGTTGTGACTTACTTACGACAGATGTCTGATCAAAACAAATTTTGTGACCCGTGTCGAGGAAATGTTCAGCTAAGGCTGAATGCGCTGAAGACCGCGTCTTAACGTATCGTTGATGCTCTTTGATCCTGGTTTGAATTGAGCGTCCGGTTTCGCCAATGTATACTGAACCATCAATGTCTTGCGCTTTGTTGGGACGTTTATGGGAGAGAGCATGACGGGCGTCCTTGGCTGAGGGAAGAATTTGCGAGATTTTGTTAAGGGGTTTGAAAGTGGTTTTGATGTTTTTCTTACGAAGAATTCTGCCGATATGGTCAGTAACGCCGTGAATGTAGGGGAGAACGGTGGTAATTTGATGACTGTTGGTTTCTGGGGTCTTTTTAGGAATTCGTGGATGACAGTGCCTGTTTATGACTTTTTGTATGTTGCTGGAGCTATATCCATTCTGAAGAAGAGCTGTTTTGACGTGTTTCAACTCTTGGTTGATATTATCGGGTTGGGAAATTGAAAATGCTCGATGAACAAGGGAGCTGATCACTGATTGTTTTTGTGCTGGATGATGATGTGATTTGGCGTGAAGATATCGATCCGTATGCGTGGGTTTCCTATACACAGAGTGTCCTAAGTGACCATTTTGCAAACGAGTAACCAATACATCCAAAAAGGGTAGGGAACCGTTTGTTTCAATCTCCATCGTGAATTTGATGTCAGAGTGTTGACTGTTAAGAAAATCCAAGAAGGTTGGAAGGGTGTCTTTGCCATGAGGCCAGACGATGAATGTGTCGTCAACATACCTTAACCATGTTTTCGGTTTCAGATCAGCGTGTTCTAAAACCGTGGATTCAAAAGCTTCCATAAAAATATTAGCAACTACCGGGGAAAGGGGAGAACCCATAGCGGCTCCAGAGGTTTGTTGATAGAATTTTTCTTGAAAAGTAAAATATGTTGAAGAGAGGCATTTTTCGACCAACTTGGCTAGATCTGGAGATTGATTGTCTTGAATTAATAACTGATGAATTATAGCGACGGAATCGGTGATGGGCACCTTCGTGAAAAGTGAAGTAACATCGAAGCTAACAAGAAGATCTTCAGGTTCGATAGAAATTTCAGAGATGAGTTTGACGAAGTGAGAGGAATTTTGGATGTGAGATGAAGATTTCCCTGTGTATTTCTTAAGGGTACTAGCGAGATATTTGGCTAGGCTGTAGGTGGGAGAATCTATTGTGTTAACTATAGGTCGGAATGGAATGTTTTCTTTATGAATTTTTGGAAGACCGTACAACCGGGGTGGTTTAGATTCCCTAGGTATTATGCGTTTTTGTGTTTCTGGAGGAAGGTCGGAAGATTTGATTAATGAAGTGATTTGACGTTCGAACTTGGAGGTGGGGTCACG
>SMLS01064928.1:0-58876 GCA_004785975.1 Popillia japonica
AAAAAAAAAAAAACTTCCACATCGCCTACGTGTCCCGCTACAAATTTATCTAGCGGTCAGTTTTCATCTATCTCCTCACAATACCAGTGGAGTTTATTCCTGAATCGTCCAAATTATATTCTGGCAGTATAAAAGAGGAAAAGTTGCTGAAGTTTTCAAACTCGCGCCAAAGTGTCAACCGCCTCCTAAAACTGGCGTGTATCTAGCAGGTGGCGGAGTGGGCTTCATTCGAGTCGAGAGAAGGGTTGGCACTGGACGCCGTCTATCATTTAGAAAAATAAAAAAAAATCAGGAAAACGGAAAAAGTAGGAAAGATCGAGGGATGGGAGTCGTGCAACACATGCCGAAGACGCGTTAGTCGTACAGTCACGTTCCCTTCTACGGAACTTTTCTTGAAACACATTATGTGACCGCGTCAAACAGTTGATTGAGCTATCAGAAGTTTTATTCGGAAATACGGGCTGAAAAGGGGAAAAAGAAATGTGGGTGTATGGGATATGTAATCGCCTTTTACAAAAAAGTATATAAGTGTGATTTTTGTATAAAGTTGTTTGGAAAGGCTAGTTTGGTTGCTTCCGTATTTAAATTCTGTGATTTTGCATATTCGGGAGAATGTATAATGGTGCGTATTATTTACTTGTCACAGTTTTGCCAGCTGGCAATAACAACCGACCCCATATCTCTCTTGGCTTCCTATATTTAGATCGTAGTAAGTAACTTTGGCGACATTTCCACACCTGCCCATAAAATGCTGTTATCTGCTTCTATTGATCTCATTCCACAAGACACACAGGCAAGATCAGAACAAAAAATAAAATAACACAAAAATAAAAACAGAACAGTGGCAGAATTGAAGTTTAAATAAAAACAAGATCAGGGCAATAACAGAAAGAAGAACAAAATAGGACAACTATAGGAAAATAAAATAGAATATTCATGGCAAAAGAAAACAATAGTAGAAAAAAAGGAAAACAAAAAAAAAGAACAAGAATAGACAGTCAGAATAAAAAATATAATAAAAACAGAATAGTAGTAGAATAAAAATAAAAAAGCAACAACAACAGCAGAGTTTCACAACCACTATTTACTGTGCTGAGTTCGATCGAGTACTGTCGTCTTTAGAAATCTTTTGCGGCAACTGACACAACGTCTGATGAAAATCTTTCTACTCGACAACACTTGAAAGGTTTCAATGATGCACGCTTAAAGTCTTATGTCTACTGGATAGATGTATACTATTAGGCTGAAAAATAATGAAGTGATAGTTGGTCTACCAAATTACTTCCAATTAGAATTTCAAATTCCATCAACGACTGAACCGAAGTTATCAGTGGGTGGTCTACGAAATCAGTGAAGTTGAACAAAAAATTATGGCTAAGATTGCTGCCTTTGGTGTGCTCATGATCTATGTTTGCAAAGTAGGCACCACAAAGTAGCGGAAACCCCCAAAAAATTATAGAAATAATAAAATATAGGAATCCCAAATAATGTCCCCTCCCAAATTTTGAAAAAGAATTTTACGATTTTTATAAACATTTTCAGACATGACCAAACGGTGAAAATATTCAATCTAGTTGTAGAATGCTTCTAAACCACAGAAAAAATCGAAAATTATTGTTTGAGTACCCACCCGCTAATTTGCAGTTACATACAACAGAATTATTATACTTCTTCAGACCCTTTGAGAGGTGGTCAAACGTTGCAAATGATAAAACTTGTTACTTCATGTTCCTAGATCAAAAAATTTTTGAATATCACAGTTTGCTGATCATTTTTATTCAACTATTAAATTACACACAGGTTCCGATTAAGAAGCGGAAGTGCGCTCTTTGTGGCGATTATGACCATGAGCCTAGTTTGGCCGATATAAATATAAAAACTGCTTAAATATAAAAATTGTTCCAGTTTAGGTAACAAGCTTTGGAGCAGCATATCCAAACAGAAATGGCCAACCTCAGACTATATAAAACTAGAAAAGCAACTTGTTGGAAATAATGAAGAAGCGGAAATCTGATTTCAACAAGACGAACAACTTTAGTGGCATTCTCTAGAAATTTTAAGATAATTATTCCCTGGATGTCTTCTTTCTTCATAGCAAAACGTCTTCTACACCATCAAAATTCAAGACCATCAGATTTACGACATTGAGATTATGACACTCAATGATACAATCCAACGTTAGCCTACAATCCTTTAAGCGCTTAAGGAGAAAACCACCCAAGATGTGGCTGGCATTCCACTGATAATCACAAGAAGAACTACAGATAATTTATGGGAAACAACCTATCGGATATAATTTTTAAAACCTCCGAACCTCGGTTAATTCACCGCCGAAAATATTGATTTGAGCAATTTTCCAGATCTTTCTGGTAATTTGTGAAGACGTGCTTCTTCTTGTCGTCGAGCAAGAATTCCTAACAAAAAACAAAAATCATCATTTTTTTTAGAATTTGCGTTATCTGGTATTGTTTGGAGTTGATAACAATAAAGCAAACCTTTGTACACTGTTTTCCATTTGTTAATAGCACTTAGATTGGATTTGGATTTGTTTCGGACAATTTCCACTTCAACTGCAATATTATTTAACAGTGTGCCACATAAAGATAAAAGTCCAAAATGGAACTGAATGAATTCTGTCGAAATTAAACTAAACCCATCACATGATGGCGAAATTGTCAACAAATTTATTCAATTGTACCGACTTCAATAGACCGAGATACCTGGTCATGGTGGTTAAACCCTGAATATGTCAAACTACATACATACAGTTCCAGAGACTCTAACCGCGCTGCTATTGATTATACTTACGAAAAAATCAATTATTACCTCATCAATAATAAATACATCGGTCTATGACGCTGATTCGCAAACGTGTATATTACATGACATAATAATTATTAAATGGAGGATAGCCACGGGCATATTTAAATTCTAATTATCCTACATTTCGCTTCTACAAATTTGAACATTAGAGGAGAAAAGTTTGCGGTTGTTTTGTACGCGGTAAAGTAATTATATGTAGTTGTAATGATAGAGAAGGGAAAATTTGGTGCAGGCATCGTATATGTACCGTTTATGGTTGTTCCAATCGGTAATAAAAATTGAAGTTCCATCGTGATGATGATGATTGTCGGTAGTTAATTTTATTACCTTGTAAGATATGATACTTTGCAGCGTATGCGGTGCGACGTTATCGAAGGAACTTCCAGGTAATATTGAATATAAATCTCGAATAAAATTCGCATTAAACGTCGGCGTAAATCTGGTTTTATGAACGCAACTATGTGATTACTAATACCGAGCGATATAATATCATACAATGTATAAAACCAAGTAAGCGAGTATGAAGTTGACCTCTCTTTATTGATTGGTAATACTAAATTATAACGAGCAGACTTATGGAGCTGCAAATTTTGACGATTCAATATAATGAAGTACATATGTGCTGTTATCCAATTTTTCACTCTACATACAGACAAATTGTTGACGGGAGTGTACCTATTAGAGAGCGAAACTTTCTATAATGACTGTACTTCTTACCGAGAATTTTGTTTTCATCGTGTCTTAGTCGTCAAGATGAAAATCTTTACTGAGAACTCGAAAACTCTACTCGATTCCAAGTCGTTGGTGCATTGCATTCGGTGCCAATTAAAGAGGTACTTAATTGATTGAATCTGGCAGAAGTGCTACTTGAATGTCTATTGGCCGTGTACGAACGTCAAAGTGACCGTGCTTTCATCTATCGTTTTAAAATTAAGTAGACACTAGTCACATTTTTGAAGTCTTAGAGATAATTTATCAGTAGTAGTTTTTGGTGAAAATATATTGTATTATGTACAGTCACTTAAGAATGCTTAACATCTATTGGACGTTCAAACGGATTAAATCGATCAAAAGTGTTAAATGCATTTTTTCCCAAGATCTCATCTGTTTAAAGAAGAAGTTGCCAAGTAGCTGAAATGCAGCTGGGGAGTTCCCATTGAAACCAATGATGACTTCCGAATCAGAAAAGCCTAGAGCTTCAAAAGGTAAAAAATAAAGAAGAACTGCCAGTTGTTTGGAAATTCTATCCAATCCAATTCTAAAGCTTCCAAGACTGGTTCCAGTTACACTTTGTACCGGCTGTTAGGGAATCTTGTAATCGGAATAATTTATCTTTTAAGGCATTATTAATCTTAGATAATGCATCTGCACATCCAAAATCTTTAGGAAATGTGTATGTATTCTGAAGTTAATGCTATACTGCTCTCTCCTAACACTACTTATGAAATTCAATCAATGGATCACATGGGCGGGTAACCCCTCGGCCAAAGCACCTATTGTGCCCCATGTTGTTTAGGCCTTCTGACCCAGTTGTACCTCTAAGAAGAAGTGTGCAAGCTAATCGAAAGTTAGTTTCTCTGGTCTGGGTTCTTCTAATCTCGCGACCCCAAAGCAGCTCCGCCTTTCTGCTTCTGCACTGAGGAGAATTTGCTCAGCCCATGCAGGCAAGTGTTTATTCAGTGCGCAGTGCCCAGTCAGGATGCCTGTAAGCATTCTTAGTCTGGGCCTGCTCATAGAGCTTCACGCAGTCTGTCGTGGTAGGGATGCATTTGCAATATTTGGAATGCATTTCGAAGATTGTGAAGAGACTTCTGAAAGCGTTACAACTGAAAATACCCAATATATGAACAGAGCAGACTTAGATGTAAGCAATGATGTTGATGATCTTATAGCGTCACAGTCTGAGAGCTTAAAAAATGAAAGTAGTACTAGTAACAATAGTGGTTAAATGCTATACAGGGTTCCCCAAACCGCGTTATCCATGCAGTATCCATGCAATCCCATCCGACTTGGGACATCCTGTATATGAAATATATATAGACTTCTGCAAATAGTCAATTCCAATATTGCAGAACCCAGCAGTAGCAATGCATAATTGACAATGCGATAAACGCATTTGCTTAGAAGATCATGCGAAGGGTCAACGACGGCCAGAATCCAGCAATAATAACATCGATTGTGGAAGGCGTCGCCCCAGAGACCAGCTAGTGACATATGAAAGGCTTGCTTGCTCCTCGTTCAATATCAATATAAATTCCACTTACCAGGCGATATCAGCGGGAGATCGGACGCATATAACACACGCATCTCTACTGGCATTCATGCAGTTAACGTTATCGAAAGAGATGGGGAATAGCCAGTCAAAATAGGGCACGACAGATGAACGGATAAACGAAATATGTCCGGGGATTGAGAGCGGATGCCAAATGGACCTGTGGCGGCCGCCGACAATATGATAATACGGTAATGAAATCAGTGAGTGCGATTGCTTAGGGTGATATTTTGCAATGATGAAACCCAAAGATTCCTAAGCTTTAAAGTGTACATAAAAAATACAACGTTAACTGCGGAAAAAGTTGCTAACCTCCTCCTCCGCTGTATTCGGCGAGAATTTGGTTCCAATACACATAGTTGGTAATATCGGTTCTCTTTTTGGCAACTTTTGCGCAGCATTCACGAATTTTATTAGATTCGGCGAGCTTGCCGTAGTTTAGATTTTGTTTGTCGACGGAAAGCAAAACGCTATGGGAGAAGGTGGGGTTCGGATCAGAGGAAAAAAGTTCTAACGATCCGATAAATGAAATTGTAAATAAAATTTCTCTCCCCGATGAGTAGATTGGTACAAAGCTCCGTGTGCGGTATTCCTAGTGAGGCGTCTCCCTTTGAAAAGGAAACCGGCTGATTATTTTCATGTAGAATAAAATTCTGTTGTGAGCGCAGCCAGGAAAGTTTTGATTGAATGTATTCTCGGTGGTTTATGGGGGAAAATAATGTTAGAAAAATTCTTGTTTTTTGAATTAAGGATATATTCCTGTAAAATTTCCTAAAAAAACTTTTAGCTCATATGTATGTACATATTTAACAATAGGATTTGTGTTAAATGTAGGGCATAGTGAAAAGGGGAATTGATCGAAGAATTTATTATCTACATATAGGAATTCGGGGTGCACGCTATTTTGAAAGTTATATGAGCTCCATGCACGCGATTCATTAGTATTTGTATTGTTTAGTAGTAAAAACTTTATTGCTAATTTCGGCTGCTTGATATTAAATCCGCTCTTAACGAGATATATTTTCCTATAGGCAGATCATTATTTGATAATAAATTCTAGAAACTCTATTTTATATCAAACATTGGATTGAAAATTGTGTTGTAGACGATACATATATTTAGAATAATTTTGGCTATTGCCACGAGTAAATTTAAAGCTAATTAAACATTTTGGAGGGTAGTTAGGTGATTTTAATTATACATATCGTCAACAAGTCAGATAATTGTGGCTGAACACGAATGCTAGTATGACTCTACAAAATGTTCTTACACTAAAACATATTTTGCACAAAAATATTACAAAATTCCTTGAAATATTCTGTACAGTTGTAGAATGTGCTATTAGAACCCTCTGGGAACTATCACAATGTTACAAATTTACTACTAAGGAATGGATAATCGACTGAAGTCTTTATGGCATAGAATTTTGTCCAAATTAAAGATTATGAAATCGTTTAGAATAAATTGAAACTCCAAGTGAAGTCAGGTTATTACAACCCTCTCCTATTATACCTAAGTTTGGAACTGGTAATTTTGTAATTTTCCTTAAAGTATGCTTCTAAATGGTATGATGATTAAAAGAAACATAATCTATGATCTAACACCTTCGTAGAATTAATTTACAAGCCACTACGCCTATTAAGCAAATTTTTTCTTGGCTATTGGAGAAAATAGATCTAACTGTCAAATTTTTCCATTGTGACGGAATACTGAGTAAGAGCGTTTTGGGCAAAATATACAGGGTGTCCGCCATATACAAAGCATGCATTTAAGGGATGATAGCTACAACGATTTAGAAACAAAAACATACAATACACCTCGGGTCCATCTGTAAGCGTAAACGAGAAAAAAAATTATTTCTCATGTCACAAACTTTGACGCATACTGTACAGCGGCAGCCGATCAGTGCAGGATTTACCCGACGACTACAGGCGTGTGTTCTTGCAAATGGGTAACACATCGAGCCTTTCCTGTAACACATTTTCTCCTGTCTCTGAAAAAGGTCCTTTTTAGGACCACCAATTTATCACAAATAAAAGAAAAGAACTCAATTTTGAGGTAGCCTTTACGAAAGAGCTTAAAGCATAACATAATTGTAGTAATTACATTGTTTTCATTTAATGCGACTTTCCCTCGGCTGAAATTTTCATTTACCAATTGAAAGCTGCTATTAAACACGCCCTTTTCACTCTAACTTCAACATAACACCGATTTTATTGTCATAACATTATTTAAAAAAACGCAAAGGTACCTTTATTTTTAAAATGTATGGCCATTGACTTCGTACGATACAATAATCTAATGTAGTTCAAGGTCGTATTAACATATGATGCTTGACTTGCATCTGTGCTTCTATTGAATACGTGTACAGTATGGTGTAAGAGAAATGACACCACGCTTCAATTTCAAAGTATTAAATAATTCGTTTTCATCGTTGTTTTCAGTTATTTTTAACCTTAAATTGTTGCTATGGTTTTTTGGTTATTTTAGAAGCAATATGGATGAGTTTTCTTGTACAGTTTGACTAAATAAGGTTTTTTAGAAATATTTTTTTTTCGTTTACGCTTACAGATAGACCCAAGGTGTATTATATGTTTTTGTTTCTAAATCGTTGTAGCTATCATCCCTTACAGCCCGGACAGCCTGTATATAGTAGGTTATAGAAAAGTGACTGTTAAGTTGACAAAGAGATTATTGTATTAGTTTGAGCTAATTCTGAGCTGCCTCCAAAGAAAATGACAGCAATGTAGTCGCCCTAGGCAATCTGAGCAGCTGAATCTTTAGTCGATAGCTACTAACCCTCTTCTGCATGATGCACAACCCTCTTTATTCTATCATCAACTTCAATTATGTGAAGCCGCCATACGGCCACCGAGCGGCTTCTGTATCCTTCCTAGAAAAGTCTAAGATGATGCAATTGCCAGCCAAAGTCTGTCAAGTCAGAGTATCAAATGTGAACAATAACAACTCATATTCGAAAAAAGATATTTTGAAATATAAAGTTGAAATCAACTAATGGGAGGGGGCGACTCGATGCTCAGTTGACCTAATTATTATAGTTCTCTATGACTTCCATACATTTACACTACAGCAATGTCGAAAGTGGATTCGCTTCAATAAAATCCAACACCCTGAACTTTAAGGCATTCGTCCTTAATCCCCAAATTTAAAATAAGGATCTTTGAATTCCCAAAATAATTTTTGCAGATGGAGCAACCATTCTCTCCTTTGAGGTTTCAGGGAAGGGGGGTCGCTCCATCCGCAAAAATTATTTTGGCTCATTATTTTAAATTTGGAGATTAAAGACGAATGGGCTAAAGTTCCAATGCGCCGGATTTTATTGAAACAAACGCACTTTGGTGATTGCTAGTATAAATATATGGAAGTATTAAGGAAGTGTAAGATATAGGCAGACCTTCAAAGGAGGGAGTGTGCTATTTTTCGCAACCAATTTTCCAACTTCTCCACTAGCTAGGTGATAGGATGAAAAATAAAAAATTTTCCAAGAAATTTTCTTTTTATTATGGACGTATTATGCAGACAACCACAAAAAATTCTCAGTTTCATCTAGATTAAACTTGAATAGCACTCCTAAAAAAAATATCCCTCTCTCTGAAATTAGCCCAAAATTGCAACGCCAACCTTTCAGCTGATAACAAATAACCGAGAACTATAATTGGATTTTCATTTCTTAAAAGTATATAGCCTAAGCGTCTATACAATCCACCTTCTCCCTCCGCATTTCATATTGATAGAGGCTGGATTTCATTGACCTGGTGGTGGTAGGCTGTAGACCCCAAAATATTTAAGACTTCTGTGCAAAACACTAATGTCAGATCGTAATTGGAATTTGAGAGTTTAGATTTTGTTTCCAATAGTTAGCAAACAATGGTGATCCCTCAACCAGCTGGCAAAAAAATTGCAATTCCTTCGAAACCTTAAAATCACTAAACAATTAAAATTTCATTATGCATGACCACAAATACTTGCCGCAAACACGCTGCCAACTACAATAATATAAACAGGAATAAAATAGATTTCTAACCTGATTATCTAATCATTCAGTCTAACGCATAGGAGTACGTTGTTCGGAACATAAGTACATGTACAATGTACAAATTATCTGATGCATTAATGTATTGTTTCCGAAAGTTTCGCGAAACAAAGGGAAAATTACCATAATAAATAGTAGTTGGCGAAAATATGAACAAATCTAACTTTTCTTCCCCTATTATTAGCGGTGAAGTGTGTTAAAACTGTTAATGCTTGCAGCGCAGAGCAGCATTAGTATTCTGCACGAGAAATTCATAACCATTTTCCCCGGATAAAGAGCGTAACTATATGGAACAATAGAACATTTAGCACATAATAAAAGTCTCATATTGTACAAGCTAAGCTACCGTGTCTTCTGCATTCAACATTTTACAATAAACATCATGTTCTCGTGTTCTCAAACTTTGTCGTTTTATATTCAGAAATTGTCTCTCTTGTTTTGCTTTTTTATTTTTATTTTTTTTAATTTCGACGAGTTTAACAATGAAGGTTTTCGACATACTACAACCACATAAGATAGAACTACATTTTATTTGTCCAAACTTGAATTTCTCTCCTTCTATCCTATTCTTTTTTATTGTACTCGTACGAATTCCACGCACACTATAGCTGCTCAAGCAAGAAAGAACAAAACTCCTATAATACACTCGATTTTCTGGAGCTAATTGCATCGATAATCTAGACCACAGCTAAGATTAAGCTAGGCGAAATACGGAACCCTACCAAAAAAAAGTCGCCTCTATACCAGCCGACTACCGAAAAAGATCATCTGCAACGTTTAAGAATTCAAGACTTGTACTGCGAGCACTGCATCGTTTCTCCGCAGTGTGGCAACGTGGGAAACATAGCGAAGTACGAGGAAAAGACCGAGGATAATCAAGATGGCGATTTGTTAACGATTGCGTTTTTAAACGCGATTGCTTGACGATTTTCGTTTTTCTGGACAATTTAGTTAAATTTTATAATCTAGTCGAGTCGAGCTGAGTCATAAAAGCTTATTTATAAGTTTCAAGAAGATAAATTCTTTAGTTTATGTAACCGAGTATTAGTCACTTACCGCAAAACATTCAGGAGATGCAATAATAGTTTTATGTCTAGCGGAGACTCACCTAGAAACAAAAGAAAAATACATATTAATAATGCAGTCTAGTAAACATAAAATTTTACAAAATAAATAAATCG
The DNA here is from genome assembly GCA_004785975.1 of Popillia japonica. Classification (NCBI taxonomy): domain Eukaryota; kingdom Metazoa; phylum Arthropoda; class Insecta; order Coleoptera; family Scarabaeidae; genus Popillia; species Popillia japonica. The sequence continues at coordinate 10,331 of SMLS01064928.1, forward strand.
AGACAGTTTAGTGCGCGTTGAAAAATACGTTCGCAAAAATAACTGCCGCAATATGTAAATTTTTTACTCAGGTAGCTCTCTGGATGTTGGCCAAAAAGATCGCTAGGCTTGATTGATATTTAACGTTGGCGTAACAAGCTACGACCGACCCTCATTCTGCACCTTTTCTATATTACACCTTTAAATAATTCCATGCAATATCTATATCAGCCTTTTATAAGTTTCAAGTCTCGTGCAAGATTTACAACGACTAGAACTAGATAGATTCATCTTCATTTATTTTTTTTACCTAAATAATTGGAAAAGCCGTGGTATTACTGTAGAGATCCTAATTTAACAGCTACGAATTTGTTAGTTTGGTCACGTCGTCAAGCTCGTTATTACCTGGTTTCTTAAACGAATCTTTCGAAAAAATATAAATCTGCTATTATGCTGCTATTATTTAGAATGTAGGTATTTTGCATTTAAATCAAGTACATATTAAGAACGATTGATTTGACTTTAAAGACAAGGTTATACCCAACGTATGTTCTGCTAAAGAGGAAAAAGGGAAGAGGAGGAGGAGGAGAAAGCAGCCACAAAAAAAACAAATGCAAAGCATTAAAAGGAACTGCGTTGGATGGATAATCTTTATTCAATATCTGACGACATATTCTGAAAATCGCAGTTTAAGTAAACGGAGAAAACAAAAGCAATGAAGTAATTTTTATCTAAAATTTTGGATTTCAAACATTTTGATTTTTTGATGGAAACAGCTGGAAGATGTAGGTTGCATGGCGCAATCTGTAATTGAGTTAGGGGATACTTCGTTGGTTTGTCAATCACTATTTTTTTTGTTTTGTATTCCTATCTTGAACAATCTGCGTCCTCTGACTGCTAAATATGCTGATAATTTGTTAAAATGAAGCTGAACTATGTTAAAGACAGTGATGATAGATGCCTTGGCTTATCTGTTGTTCTATGGATTTTGTTATGTGATCTTCAGCATGCTCGTCTTTTGCTTGTATTAGGAGATGGCAAACTTTCAACTCTTGCCTTCTTTTCGCAACTTATGAAAATACCGCAAGAAGTCCAGGATAGTTGATTGCCATAAAAATATCTTTGGTATGGATCTCTCAAATCACACTCACAAAAATTATGGATAATGGAGTAAATTAAAGTAGTTTTTATTGAAACTGTATAAAAACTATTATCCACATCGAAATATCTCTTTATGGCTAGTGAAACACCACTCAACCACAGTACAAAGATAGTCATTTTAATAAAGCCAGAAAATTATTACTTTTAATTCCTAATAAGGCTGTTAACATGTGACAGGACTGCAAGCGGCCATGGCGTAGAAGTTCACACAAGAAAATGCACGAATTGTTTAGGGTTCGAATCCCGACAGACGAATTTCGTTTTTTTTTTAATTTTTAATTGAAAAGCGAAACACATAATGGCACTCGATCATTTTTATTGTAAAAATCATTGTTATTGAAGATAAAAAAAACAAAATTCATCTGTAGGGATTCGAACCCTAAACAATCAGTGCATTGCGTTATTAAGGCGTTGTGTAAGCCCTTGTCATATGTTAACAGCCTTATTAGAAATTCACGTGCATTAGATTTAAAAATAACAAATTTCTCGCTTTATTAAAATGCCTTTCTTGGTACCATGGTTGTGGAAATGTGCATCGTTAGCCCAGTTGTAATATGTGGAATTTAAATTTGGGTGAAATACTATTACGGAGATAATATTCACCGGAAACCCATTGTATGTATTCCCCCTATGTCCCGCTCGGCCGTCGAAACCCTGTATATCAAACACTGCATGGCAATTAAGATTTAGTCATTTGTTTGATTATGGAACAAAATAAGCTTGAGCGTCTAGAATATGGCAAAACTTATTTTGAAAAAGATCCATTGGATAGAAGTCATGGAGAAAGATACAGAAGAGAGTGTTTAGGTCATGCTGGCGGTAAACCACCTTGGAATATGGTAGCCCATTTCTTGAAAAGAGATCATACACCTAACCTAGTTTATTAGCAGAATCGCTCATTCACGAAATTGATTATAAAAATGAAGAATTAAGATATGTTAAAGATAGATATAATCAAATCAAATAAAATCATTTTCAAGAACCTTCCTGATATAAAAATCTATAAAATAATAAGAAGCCTTTTGATATAGTACCAACTTACAATTTTTTGCATTTTCATAAGCAGCTAAAACTTCACCTCTCTTGCTAAAGTAATGTCTCCCCCCAGCCAACGGGTTCATATCAATAACGTCTTCCAATGGAGGTATCTAACCGTCGGGCGACCTCGGTTACACAGCATTGCTATAACCAAGGTCGCCCGAGAGCTAGAGTACGTCTATTGGAAGGCATTATTGATATGAACTCGTTGGCTGGGAGAGACATTACTTTAGAAAGAGAGTGTACATTCCCTCATTCAAGTTACTAAGCAGATCAAGAAGAAAAGTATTTTTACCAGAACTGACAGCTTTCATTCAGCTTCAATTTTGCGGGTGTTGGGTGCGTATGGGGTTTGGATCGTTAATTGAATTGAGTGGCTACTTATCCCTGTAATGTATTCCAAGACCACCACCTCTCCTGTTTCTTTTCTTACTACCAGGTCCTCAACATTTTATCTCCAAAAAGATTATGTAATAAACAAAGACAATTTATATTTCTATCTGGTTGCCAACGCTTAAACAATTGGTATGGGTACCGATCAAAACTTTTATTTTTAACGTTTCGGTCTTCAGAGTAAGTAAGATCTTCACAAAAGATATTACAGAAAAAAATCATTTAAAGATGATTACCTTGAAACAAATTAATTGGTTTTTGCTCGAAAACAGGTGATGAAATTGATTGCAAATTTTATGCTACGTCGTAAATTTCATCATTTTGACCGATCGACTATATAGTTTCGTATGAAGTTAGTAATAAATTCAGCAGAACACTAAAATAGATTAGAGCTGTAGTATGAACTAAAAACAACGAAAATGACAAATTTAATTGTCACAAAAAGTTGATTTTACGTTTCTCGCATTTGCCAGTCCAACACCTACCAGCAAATAGCAGTTCCAACCGAAATGTGACCGTTAGCTTTTCGAGATAACGGAACTACATGTATCTAAATAAAAGGGTTACGCGAGTACTTATGTGAATACATACAGATATGCAACCCTTTCGGCGCAGGCGACCGTAAGACAAATGCGAGTGTGGTTTCCGTAATTGGTATTCTGTGCTGCCAAGTGAAACATTAGTCTCAAATTTGGATTACCAGAGGGTTGAAAATGATGCATATCTCACGTCAACAATATTTAAGCACTGGCCTTGCGGTTATTGTTGGCCCTACATTAAGGTTGTAATGTGTTATTAGCGCGGCTAGAAAGTTGAATAGAATAGAAAAAGTTTAAGTTTTAAGTCGCTTAATCTTCGATAAAACAGAGGTGTTGCAAGATTAGGATCGAATTGAACTAAACGCGTGTTAAAGTATACTCGGTTGATTTATTTTTAATTATGATTGGTGTAGTTTATATTGTATCGAAATAATGTTTTTTAGCAGAATATAATACAATCTCCTAATATGATTTTCACAAATTTACACACCGCACCGCCACGCACACAAAATGATTACCAAAAAGAAGACGAGAAAACTGAAACGCAAGAAAACCAAGCGAGAAACTTCTACGGTATGATAATTCAACACGTTAATTACATTCCTTAATGTTCTCTTTTAATGAGTTCTGTTGTATGTCAGGGGACAGACAGGCCCTCGCGTACAACGCGAAAGCGTTAGCTGGCCGGTTTCTATTTACCATTTTACACGTTTAATGATGTACAATGGCGAGTCATCGTCACTACCTCTGTTTCTACTTCGTCTTCTTCTTTTTTTTTTTTCGAGAGAAACTGCCCAGTCAAAGTCGCCATAACACGGCACTGGAACGGTAATATTAATTGAGATTTATGGTTTGTTAGAAACTAGCAAAGAAAGGTTTATTTTGCAATACCGCGGTAGCCTGAACGTTATTTGAGTTAACATCATATGAAGAACGGTAATCTTCAGGTTTGGACGACGTTTACATTCACTTCTCGGATCTTCGGAAATATTCTGGCCCGTAACTGTGCTTCATTTTGGGCTTCCCAACTTTTTTATAACAAAGGTTCAATAAACTTTCCTACTCAAGATCAGTACCGAGGAAAGCTCCTCAAGGGAGGGAAGTGGCGACTGGAGTACGGGGGGAGATTGTCTTCCTTAGGTACATAATTAACGTTTACATGTTCTGTTAACCAGTTCTGAGTGATTCCAGCATAATGGCATGAAGCCAGATCAGGCCAGAATAGTAATTATTATTTGGATGATGAATATTAATGAGATTGAGGTAGACATTTGGGAATACATACGTTTGCATCGAAAGCTGCACCTTTAACTCTCCCAACAATGAATGGTTGTTGGAATTTTTGTTTTGTAAATCGTGTGTAGGAAGCCGAACAGTTTTGTGTGTGACAGATACCATTAGTGTTTATAAGCTTATATTTGCAAAATTGAATGTCGTCAAACCAATACAATGTCACTATACGGATATTATTCCAGAGGGTAACATAACCTCAAATATTAAGTGATAGTTCTTATATTTCTTCATTACTATATATGTAGACAATTTCCAAAACTGTCGTCTAAACGACGATTAAGATATGAGAAGATGGTGCACTTTCCTATCGGACCTATCGAAATTTGAAGATCTGAGCGAAAACGATGAAAATCCACCCCTCGATGAAAGCTCTGGATTTGAGTCTTTGTATGCGATTGACAAAGATTTTGAAAAAGAAAATGAACAAATCCAGGAAGATGTACCTGCTGAAGAAGTGCGTTCTGACCCTCAGTCTGGCCCAAGCACCACGCATTCAGCTTCAACGAGCAAAAAAAGGACGTAATGAAGGAGGTTATGACGCGAAAAGCACTAACTTCCAAAGAGAAGATTGGCTGGAGGAAAAGGGTCCAATTTCTAACTCCCAAAATCAAGTGGTTTAAGAGAACAGTTGAAGATGTAGTTGAGCTAGCAAGTCCAAAGTTTTTTTCTCAGCACTTTAGCGACCAACAGTTTGAAGGAGTGGTTCGCCAAGCCCTGAACAGGGGTTGGTAACCCTCCACAGGAGATATAAAAACATTCTGATTAAATCAGACTTTCTAGTACCACAGTTTCAGATTTTCTCTCTGAACCAAAATAAATAGTGACTGAAAGGGTTAACGTATGAAACATAAGTTTTGAGAAAAACGCAATTTTGGTAAAATTCTCCCCGCCATTCTCTATTCACTTCTCGCATCTTCCGGAATATTCCGGCCCTCCGATCTTGTCGGCAAATTTGCTTTTGGTTTAAATTTAAGGTTATCAGGATAATTTGCAATAGTGGAGATGTAAAAACCATTGTTACCCTTTATTTCCAAATTGGATAATGTAAAATATTATTCATAAAATATTGTCTAAAACAATAACTCTATTACCAGTAAAATGTTGACGTCTTAATGTTTGGCAGCATCTGGGAATTCTCTCTAGTTGGGCTGCGGTGTATTTGGTACAGTTCCTCCCTTTGCGATATTCTAATCCATTTTTAGTTAAAAATTCTGCCAACAGTTCTGTGGACAGTTCCAAATCTACAACTTAAAATGCGTGTAGACGCCCCAAATCTGTCCAGAGCAGATTAGATGAGGCTGTTTACTTCTGGTGGGGCCAAAACTGTGAAGTCGTTCACTTTTCGATAAATTGATGCATGACAAACCTTCTTCACATTCCTTAATTTTACGGCAAATGGCTGACAATACAATATTTTGGTGCCGAAAACTGTTAACAACCTAAACAAACTAAATTTGAGACTTTCGTCATTTCAATTGTGTATGACATGTTGCAAAACTGTTGCAGACAAATCTAACATGTCACCATAGTAACTAACAGCAGACGAGCATCTTTTTTAGCCCAGTGGTAACTGATTGGACCACTTTTTTTCAGAACTTATCGCAGAATAAGAAAATACAACGTTTGACTATGAATTCCTCTATTCCTAAGTTTAAGTTCCATTTAAAAACAGTTCACAACGATTAATGCTTTTATTTTTGAGGACAATTAGGACACCCTACCGGGATTGTAGTTGCACTGCAGTTGAGAACATATCCCGACAAATCACCGTGTAAATTCGCTGCGCAGCAGAGAATTCAAATTTAATAACAATCTAACACGAATGAGTGGCTTAATTGAAATGAATTGAGGCTATCAAGACCAAAACTACTACATCAACTACCACAATAACTGTATCACAACGATTTAATTAAATTTTCAAGAACACCGTCACAAGCTCTAATTCTTTTGGCGCATGCAATATCTCCACAATCCCAAGTCGTACTCCACCATCTCGGGCTTCATATTTCAACCGTAGGATTAGCTCGAGTTTAAAAATTAACCACTTCGATGGATATACTCCGAAGAAGAGAACGCGGTATTCCCACGAGTTTAATCATTGCCAAAGTCGAGCTTAAGTTCGCCAGTCTCCGTGAGATGTTTGCCGTCGTATTTCTACCTGACGTATTCCCTCCGTCCTCCCACCTCAGGCGTAGTTTCGCATGGAATAGTCGGAATATCGTTGACGGTTCCCCATCGACCGATTTGTTGCTGTCTTATCTGGTGGGGTGCGTCTATTTGAGGCCGTAATGCCTCTTCGAATGCGGTACGAACTATCCCTATTTCTATCTTAGTGCTTTTATTGCCGACGCGCGTGTTAAGTAATGAAATTTTAACATGCGAACTGGAATTGTTTTAATTCGGTGTCGCGCGCGATCTGTAACTACGCTCCAATCTTAATTGTCGTCGGTGGAACTTTGATTATTATCTCGTTACGCATAAATCTGCTGACGGAAGACAATCTTGGAATACAGCGTTTGTGGGTTGAAGTGGAATAATTATGTGTGAGGAGTGTGGAAGGCGAGAATGCAATTTTGAATGGCATTTTATGTACCTACTTTCTTTATATGCCGACCCATATTAGTAAATATCAGGACTAAGAAGCTTTTCTAATTTCTTTGACAAATACAATTAAACTCAGCAAAGACTTGGACATGTTTCCAATTATATTTATTCACATAGACAGCAATGCTTTTATGGAGGAAATATATTGGCCAAGTAGTTTAATATCTGCAATCTAAAGTTACCTCTAGCTCTAGCTCATCAATATCTAACATAACAATCTACCACGCAAAGACTTACTGGCGGAAGTTTTGATCAGATTTAGTGCTTGCTTCACCATCTAGCTATGCTTTTCGAGCTTATGACTCCATATTAACAAATTTTATGGTTGGCCAGCTTTTAAATGTTTAACAGATTTAACCGTATTAGTACCAAAACCTCTGCCGTAGTAGTCTATAATTTACAGTCATGGAATCATTTAGTGGCCATAGCCTCCTTAAAGTATCATCTCAAGAGGGGCAACGTGGCCAAGTATATATGCTGATTTTATTCTGAACAAATTAAAACAGCAAAAAAATTGAAGTAAGCATATTTAGAACTGGCCTTTATTGAAACCATGACCCCCAAGAAAGTTTTGAGCTTCTTCAAACGTTTGGGGCCACAGAGAAGAGAGACAGTCAAATGCCTGACCAACCCGCTAGTAATCTACTCTAATATAATATAATCTAATCTCATCTGCAACCAGTGAATAACTTCGAAGCAGCAAGATTTAGTATGTCTTTCCTTTCAGTTAACTCTTCATTTCTACAGACGTTGATTCAGTACAATCTTCATTTAGTTGTTTTTGATCACGATCGTATTGTTATACCAGCTTCTTCATGGATTGGTAACAATGCAGCTTTTCTTTGTGACGCAAAGGGTGCGGGAAAAATTTGAAGACCAGGATATCAAGTTAAAACAGAGTTTATACAAACGCCATTTATAAACAAACTTAATTGCATATTAGAGAAATAAATTCCAATTAGAATGCACTCAAAGTCTCCTGGTCTTAAATTGGGCAAAATTGTCATTGGAAGCTTCCTAATCATTGTCTAAGATTTTCGTATTTAGTATAGACCAAAAGGATTCTATTAGGTGATCTTAAGCTATAGTAGAAGAATTGTCATGTGTAAGGACAAAAATATTTTGTAATTCCAGAGAAAGTAGCTTGCCAAATCAAATCAGAACATTATTGCATCTCCAGGACAACAAACTAAGTCTGGAAAACGTTTATGTCAGCATTGGCTGCTTTCCATGATATTCACCCAATATATAATGGAGATACCAAACTTCGAAAATTGCTGCCCACATCAGAACATCCTCTTTCAAGTACAAGTTTGTGGGCTTGGACTCTATCTAGACGCTCTTGAACATAGTTTTATTTCAGAGTGAGAAAAGTATGTAAAATATGATTACGAAAATTTCATATGAAGATCTCTTAAAAGATTTCAATTTTGGCAAATATTTACAATTTAATTTTTAGTTACAAAGCTGTCCAACAAGTTAATAAATATTTTGGGCGCTTCTAGTTTGTATGACCACTTAATTAAATGTTCGAAGCTACATATTTTCTAGTCCAATACCAGAGTACTGCGATAACAAATACATGAATGTGTTTCAATTTTGCAACTAATAAAAGTTAGTTTTAAAAATATCAAAAAAATCTGCCCAACTTTCAAAATGTACTTTAGCCATCTACATCTCAACATTTTAAAGGCTACATAGGCTACATCTAGATGGCGGGACTTCAATGTCTTCAGGCATCAAGTTACCAAGCTACCAAACAACTGCTTTCCGGTTGGAAAATGCGATGTCACTGAATTTTGGACGGAATCCTTAAATCACTAACATACTAAGATCAGGCAAGTTTTCAAGCCCAAAAAGGTGAGAAGCTGACAAAAGTATTGGCCTTCCTTTGTTTCAAGAGTAGTTTCGTAGAAAATATATGTTGAGGTATTGTCCATCAAGTTTTTTTGACAGTTTTGATGCATTTTGGCATATCGCTGTTCCAATAGTTCTACTTTTATGTCTGTTATGAATTCCATTCGCCGCCATTGCTAATGCGTCTGATTTCAGTCAATTGTTTGCCCACCAGGGGCATATTTTGCCGCCATTTACATGTTGGAATTTCTAGTGACGGTAGATTCTTACATAGCAAATTTTGGATAATCCCAAAGGAGTAAGCTTCCTATGTTGGACATATTAGTAGATTGTATTGTATTGTATAAGAAGAGTTGAACAGGCTCTATAACCTCACCTCACTGCGACCTGTTGATCTATTGTGAATACCCCATTCTTTCAGTACCCTTCTAATCCGATGTTCCTAACGAATCCCAGGATTAGTTTGGGTGCCAAGGCCTTAATCTGTTCAGGCGTTACAGTCGACTGTCCTAGATGCTGAAACCTTCGCCGGCTTCGCACTCGCAAAGTATGTGCTCGGCTGTTTCAGATCTCAGTTCGCAAAAGCGCCACAAGTCTTCATCAGTTTTGTCCATCTTTGTGAGGTGGTACTTTAGAGGGCAATGACCAGTAAGTATAGGCCGGTAAGGGACCTTAAGTCTGATTTTCTTAGATCAAGAAGTTTTCTAATACTATTTGGCGAGCAGTTGATGAATTTCTTCGCCTGTGTTTGTCCGGGTGTTTTTCTCCAGAGGGATGCCATTTCTTTTGCTTCCCAATCTTTAAGTTCCTTCTTGAGCTGGTGTTTTGACACGCCAAAGAAGTATTCGGGTCCAAGGAAGTGCATGTTTGCGGCTTGTCTAGCAAGTTCGTCCGCCATGTCATTTCCTTTGGTATTCGTGTGCCCTCGAACCCACATTAGGGAAACTCTTTTATTTGTGGCCAGTTGCGTCGCATTCATCCGACATTCCCAGATCAACTTAGACTCAAACCTGCGAGTGGCCTGAGCTTTCAGAGCGGCCTGGCTATCGGTGCATATATATATGTTGACCTCCTTCAAGCGTTTGTCTAGGTTTTCTCGGATGTAAAGATCTATAGCATGTATCTCCGCTTGAAAGATTGTTGGAGATGCTCCTAGGGCTCTGGAGATGGTCATTGGTCCATGAACGCCAACCCCTACCCCGCTGCTGGTTTTGAATCCGTCTGTATACCAGACACGGGCTCCATTTTCAAAGTTTGGTCCACCAGAGCTGCATTCCTCGCGTCTCGGAAATAGCACCCTAAATGGTCGCTCGTGATGCAATTTGACAGTCATGCTATCCGTTGGTTTAGTTAAGGATGGGATCTCTTCTCGGAGGTCATCTAGAATCCTTAAGTGTCTGGTTAAGTCACCCTCTTTAAATCCATGTGATATACTCAGCCGGTGAGCACTGAGGACTGCAGTTCTCTTAATTAGCAGGTCCAAGGGTGCTAATCCCAGTAATACCTCCATTGAGGCAGTTGAGCAGATGCGCATTAGTAGATACTTATATTATGAAAATTGTTAGTTGTTAAAACTAACTATGTTAAAAGTATAGAGGGAAAGTCTTCATCATTTTCCTTCGCTATTAGGAGCTTGCCAAAAAGCAAAGTCAGTCGAAATACTAAAGGGAAATATGAGAAGAAGTGATGATTTCGATAATCGGCTTCCTGTTTGTTCCAGTTGGCAAACACATAATTACATCTTAAATACTAGCAGAATGTAGCAAACAACTCTGCAGTAAATTTAGATTCAATTAACCTGGCAATCAAAACATGGTTTACATCAACTTACCATAGTTATTAGCAAATTACCAAAAGAAAAACACACAGCTACTCATAAATTTGGAGCAAAATATCTCAGAACCCGAAAACCTATAATTAATTACCCATTTTCCATATTAACTACACCTTTATCGCGCTTTATATGATCCAATAAATAGTAGTATTAGCTGCTCGCATGCGGTATCAATCTAAATTATGTACATCGAGAAAATTCAAATCGACCAGCCAATGCAGCGCGGTACTTTTGTGTTCTCGCAGCTGGTCTTTGTATCCAAAAGCGTAATGACATCAGCGAAAAGTAATGTTTATTTATTACTGCAATAGTTAATAAATTACCTTCCGCGAGTCGCGGAAAATACAGCATACGAAGGGATGTTGGCGAACAGTGACAGTGGCGCAATATATCGACCGGTTTCCGAACTACAACTACCCACCCTACCGTTCTCTTGCAAAGTGATACCATCCGGTGTATAATTGCGCAATTAATCATTACCCTTTATAACTAACGATCTTGGCCTCGGAGTTCCTTTTCCCCAGTTACCATAATTAAGAGGATAGTGTATTACATGTCGCGCATCTTCCTTTTAGAGCCTTTTGCAGGAAGTGTTTCCCGCGCGAAAATGAAGACGCAATAAATATTGCACATTTTTGTCTAGTTGCCCTTAACTTCGCGAACTATGGAGGTCTTACGAGTCAGCAATAAGCGGATGAAATTTATAGCCCGAGCATCAGATTTAGTATGCATTTATACGTCGTATACGGGTTGGCCTATCAAAGAGGAAACAGATGAATTGTCATTGAAACGGATTCAGATTTATCTCCCCTAGTAGCAGAGCTAACTTTTCCCCTATAATCATAGGGAACAGGAATCGAGGGATACGTCGTTTTAAAGGCAATGAAATTCTCTACACAACGATATTATAGACCCATCAACATGGTCTTGCCTTTAATCCATTGTTGAGGACACTTTTTGTTAGATTATCAAAGTTAAGTGTTATGGGGGAAGAAGGCGGAGGAGAAAGATCCGGCTATGTGGCGCGCTTCTTCTACCCAATACTCGAGAGAAAAGGATCACCAATTCATCATTTCGATAAAAGAATCGAGTCTTCAGAAAGATTGCAAATATTTGCTCCATTAGCGATATTCGTGCATTGCTGATAGAGCCACTTTTGACTGAATCCATTATTCCCAGAATTAGCTGAACAATCTTTAATATTTCTAATTCCTGCAGATGACTTTAGATTTTGTTTGATTTTCTAAGCTTGGTTAACTGGAGTTGAAGTGGGTCCTAAAGATTTTTGGGATTCTTGTTTGTCTTGTCACCTTCAAGTTGGGATCTGTCAAATTCAGGCAAAAACAACAAACCATCTGCATATAGAACAGTATGATCAGAAGCCTCAAACTTTCACAAAAATGAAAACAGATTGAAATAAAAAAAAATACATGAAAACGATTAGACGCCATTAACGTTCAAAACAGGTCACAACTCCTGTCTGTCATCAAACTTATATCCACCGACATAATACCCTCTTAAAATGGAGAATCTCCTTCCAGCATTCGATGAGATAAAACTTCGAACATCATTAACTTTACCGGAAAAGAGTCACCCCCTACTCTGATTGCACCTTTCAGCCTCTGCCATCTATCTGTGACCCCCCGTTCCCAGCTACGGCACGGTATCTTACAATTAAACGTGAAAAGACGATATTCCCCTGGATTATATTGGATAATACATTCGCTTTCCGGAATTCTGTAATTTTCCGTAGGCGCTGAAGGATGAGCGCAAGGAATTCAAATCGAATCGGTTCCAAATTAACGCCTCTGTTCTCTCATATCTTACGGCAGGTGGTGGGTCTTAAGGGCAAGGGGTAGAAGAGATATGGTGGTGGCGTTGGTGAAGGTTGAAACAAAATTACTACCTGCTGGGTGAAACAAGGTCTGTTAAAATTGCTCTTGTGGAATAAATATGTTGCGCCAAATCCTAATTCCATTCCATTATTTGAATTTTTCTTAAATAATATAAACGCAATATAAGATCAAAAAAAGCATTATTAGTTGGTGCGGATTCCAGAATTTCCTCTCAAAGATATCTCCATACAATTTTACAACTGAACATGAGTTGAAGAGGCATCTTCCGTCTAGTAGACATTCTTTCGTGTTCGAGACAACTACTCTACTTTTATCTCATGTCAATTTACATCTCATTCTGCTACGGCAGATGACGCTTTTTCACTTCATTGCCGCCCTCTCTTGGGTAGTATCGGATGCAACAACGTTCGTTTCTCAGACGTACCTAATAATTTTATCTATCTGTGTCTATTTCATCCTTCGATAACTTCAAGTCGCATCGAGGACTCTTTTAATGGTATTTTCTCGTAGCTGATGTATTCGTTGTACATCAGCTCTTACGATAAAAATCCGCAACGATTTTCGAGAGCAGAAGTTATCGTGGGAGATTGTGCTACGAAATGATGATGACATGCGATGTTAAGGTATATACATAAATTGAATACTTTGAAATAATAATTTAAAACAAATCAATAATAGATTATTCTAAAGCAGGATTGCAAGATAAACCTAATTGTAACCAATTTGTTTTCCCAAGAGGGACATCAACTCAACTGGTGCTTTTGAGGACGCAGCTTGGACCGATGTATGGTGTCACAACGCTTGGTTTGCCATTGCTGACTTAGTGATTCAACAGTACGAAAGTGACTTTAATGCTCAGGGCTACATAAATAATCAAATCTGTGGAAGTAATCTTTAGGCGAAGACTGTACTGGACCAGTCGCATCAACAGAATCCTTAAAAAAGTCGTAATGACTTTTTGACCATGCTTTTTGGGCCCAAACCAAAAATGACGCAACCTTTTGAAGACTCTTTGCCCAACTGCTTCAATGAAAGCGTTTCTAGGAGATACACTAATAACTAAGACTGTCATTTCGCTTTAATATTTGGGGCTGAAACAGATGCCTAATGCTTCTACGAGAGCTTCAAGAAAGGACAACATTATTAGACCAACGAACCAATACCGTGTCTGCCAAAATGAGTCAACAACAATTGTTCAAGATGATATTTTCCAGTCGTAACAAAATTTGGAAAACGAATTCTATTGAGTAAAACTAAACTATATTTAGTTGGATGGTGGCAAATATATTTTGTACTACTCTCCAAAACTTAGACTTTGGTTTGGAGCAAAAGGATAAGTATTGGTCATATTTAACGGATGCAGTACCAACATAACTATTCCTTAACAGAGAGAGGGAGAGAAATTTGAGACAATGTCACAATTCGTAGGCCTTCCTTCACGCATTCTACCATGGGCATTGAGTGTGTTTGGCCCAATGAAGAGAGTAGCCCAAATGAGATCAAAACTTAGCTTGACCAAAAACGAGTACGAAAAGGAAGATGCCAACGGTAAAGCCTTTAGGAATGTTTGATCAAAGATGAGGAAACCTTGAAAAAGAGCAATTTATTCGTCGAGGCGCAATGTAATAACAGAAGGTAAGGGTGACATCAACGGTGTGAAAAGATGGACACGAAAACACACAGAAACTAGAAGTTCATGTGGAAACAACAGTTTTGTCAATTGAAGAATGATTCTTTAGGCATCCAGATAACGACTAATCGGCCAAAGTAAAAAAGAACTAGAGCCAAAGCTTTGAACTTAAGTTTTAAGTAAATTGTAAGAGCAATAAAGACATGAAGAAGAAAAATCTGCCGAAATACCTTCAAGTGTTTCAGAAAATGGTATAGAATCGATGGCCTCATGAGCTTGACCTAAAAGCAGCTTATCTGTTCGAAGATTGGTATTCAAAGTAGCTTAGATAGTTTAGCTTATCTGGCTAAAGACTGGTTTTGAAAACAATTTATTTGGTTGAAGGTTGGTTCCAAGCTGATTTAGAATGCGGCTGGTTAGAAGTAGGTTAACTGCTTTAGGAGGCTGTCTATCCTGTGTTGACTTACTGTCATATTAACTCCACCAGTTAAGCTAGATTTTGGGCTGGTTTAGAAAGGAGGTTATCTCATTTGAAACCAATTTTGAACATTCTAACCCCTAAATCTCAAACTTGCCCAAGCGCTCTAATGTTCAACATCAGTTGCGATGGATCGACAACCAAAGTGCTTGATGGGGATTTAAATATTCAGTCATTAATATTAACCCAGAAGCTCTCAATAGAATTGAAGTCTGACCAATTCAGAACTTCTGATATCTATTTATTGAACCAGTCCAAAAAAATTGTAAAATATATGGATGTTCCACGATTCATTCAAACTATTGGGTATTTCTATCCTATGTATATACATATCTTCATTCCCTCTTTTGCACAGATTAAACCCAAACCATCCCCCCGCCTGGTACCGCAGCTCCAGTTCAAATAAGCACGAAAATGCTCCACCGTCATATCCCAATACAAACAAGAAGATTTTCGGGAAATATCAACACATAGATCTCCCTTTGTAGCGCTTTGTTTTCGACGGCAGTATTAGATACTCCCACGACCAAGTACGCCGCAATGCAAAACCTCGGCGTTTCGCACGCAGAAGAGATCCAAATGAACAAATGCGCCCGGCTTATTCCGTAATCCTTACTCTCATTACTTTTTCACGAAGCCTCGGAGATCTACAGGGAAATACAAGGAACAAATTTAGGAATTTATGAACAGCTTTATACATGTCCGCGTGCATGCATGTTTGTTTATGTGCCAGAAGGTGGGACGACGCGGGAAACAGGATGTTGTTGTTCTCGCTGTTCTTCTCGTTCACACCTTGTCTTTAGATATTCCTCCATTTTATATTAGTTTCGGTATCTCGTCCTCCTCGCCAAGCGAAAGGAAGCGTAAGTCGGGGTAGGGTGGGCGGAATTTTATTTTAACAACTCGTCCTTCCTCCACCGACGAAAAAGAAAATGGTTAGTGCAAATGCCGCCCTACATTTTTAATAAAAGTATGTCGTTCTCAACCCCCTCCTTCCTTTATTCGTGTTTGCTATTTCCCCAGCATTCCATCCGCCATATCGTACCACACCATCTTGTGTTTCTTCCACGTTCGCTCATCTATATTTTACGCTGCATTTTTCCTTATTGTGCCGTTTCTCGCTTCCTCGTCGCGTCTTCCTGCAATATAATCTTTTCCATTATTTATTTTTCAAATTTGCGCAACGGCTTCGCAACGACTGTGCTAGCGTCGGTGTGCTACCCCAACCTTGAATTTAACTTGACACTCGTATGTAAGAGTTAGTTTTATAAAGAAATATATACTTTCGCGAACGGGAGCTCTCTGGAGGAAAGCTAACAAGAAATTTTTGTTGCTTCACTAAAAAAGAAAACAGAAGGAGAAGGCGTAAATTTTGAATAAATACATCGCCGTATTTATTGAAACAGACTTTATTTAATCCAACGCACCCGTTTCCAAGTATTCCCCGCGTACGTATCCCTATATCTCGAATCTCTTCGTTTACAACCAACATAAATACGTCCTCATTCTTAGTTTGCTAAGCAAGGCGATGCACTTATTCACAAGAACGAGACAATTTAAACGCAACTTTCGAGGAATTACGGCCAGAAGTGATAATATGGGATACCGTACATTCTTCCACTACAATTAGTTCGAGTAGAACACGCTATCTCCGGAATATATGGCGTACCGTACGACTTAAACTAAACAAGTTTGTAGGCGTAACGTTACCCTTTGTTGCAGAAACTTTGTTGCACTATAAGTTGCGTACTTGCCATCGTATTTACTCTGAACTTATCACGCTATTGCGTCTATTAATTTCACTTTCTTCTTTTAACGATGCAGTTATTGCAACAGCACCGAGAACTTTAAATGTTATCAAACTGTAGCCGTGCGCCTTGTTTATGGCACCCCGTTTACAAACGCGATTGAACGTTGAAACAAGCTCCGTACAGGGATAAAAATGTTATAGAATTAACGATATCACCGCGGAGTTGACTTGCACAAAAATTATATAAAATTGCAGGGTGATAAATTTCTGTAGATAATACCATTGGCGTCACGAACGTAGCCAGTTATGTATGTGCCGTTTATGGAGCAATAATTTACGAGCGGGGCTATATCGGAATATACCGCCCAAAAAGGCACCAGTCTGAGTTTATTTACAGTTCGGTTCAATTTAATTTGGTAAAAGCGTTTACTTAATCATCAGTTGCAGAACGACATATGGTGTGTAATAAAAATTGATGTAAACTTTCCAGACATAAGTCACCAATTTTGTATGATTTATTTAAACGTCGTTGAAGAAAGCAATATCGCATAATAACCAGACTGAAGCATTAAAGAATGTTAATATCCTAATTTTGCTTCTGGGTATTGGTAAATATTTCTATCGATTGTGGCTCTAATAAGAAAAAATCAAAGAAATTGAGCTTCCTAGATCTTCTCAAAATCTCTTGCGTATATCAAAAAAGCAAACCACCTCACTTGCTCTTGAAAGGGGTGAATTCAGATCTGCCACTTTGGGATTTATAGTAGACTATTAACTATGTTTCCAAGCTAGAGCTTAGTGGTACTGTAATTTTAGTGTTCAGGTGCTTTAGTCTTTAAGATTACAACTGCTCTACAGTTTTTTTAGGCGGGAGAAAACCGTTGGAAAAGTAGCTTTAGGACAGACCAGTTCTGAACATTGCTTTGACATTAATAACTAACCTCTATCATTCTCTACCGTCATCTTTTCCGGCATACTGGATGCAATTATGCCTGTAGTCAATTTTCTAACTTCCATTCCAATGCTATAGACAGAGATACGTTGAGGCCCCTTTGAACCATAACCAACCCAACTTGTAATCAGGACCACCAAGATCTCCCCAGCTGTTACTAATTTAATCAATTTGGGGATTATTGTGTGAAGTTTAAGAAATAGCATGAGATGAAGCACATTAAAGGTACTCCACCATCTCATTAGGAACATGATATTTTAGTGAGTCTACACCAAAAGATGGGGGCTTTATCCAGTTTCTCAGATCCAACAAGCATGATTAACCAAACTGTTTGACTGATGATTTTTATATAATATGTAGATAAGCTGTTTCTATTACATTCCTAAGAACAACGCATTAGTTTAGTGTGATTTACTGGGGGTGGTACTATGAACTGGAGCGAGGTCTGCCAATCTCTTCAATGACCAGTAGTTTATGTCAAGTCTCATTTTTGGCTGGTTAAGTTGAAGCCTGACTATCTTCAGAAAGAAACATAGATAGTAATCACAATGTTTAAAGTTTATTACCTCGAAGTAGCTTAATAAATTTAGTCGCAATTGAATAATACCATAGCACCAGTAGAGAGTCAAAAAAGTTGAGATAAATCTGGATTGGGTTAAATTTGGATTCATTATGTTGAACTACTTGAGCCTCACACTGATAAGGTTGGTTGCAGTTTCTACAGATGGAAACGATGAAGAAATCTCTGCCAGCAATTATTAGTATAACACTTAGAAGCCAATCTAGGAAGTAGTTTCACCAATGCTTTAAGTCCATCAAATTTAATGTTCGAAATATATTTTTGGAGTTGGTTCTAAAGCAATCAACTTCATGATCCTCACAGGTCTTTTGTTCTTCCTTCATTACATCTTGAAAATTATTCATGGTTGGTTTAAGGTAATTGTGACCAAATCCTCAGCTATAGCCACATGCGCAAACAAGAGAACACAATAATGGTTTCAAATAATTAGTAACTGATCTGGGAATCTAAGTGAATGAGAAGAAAGAATGGTGCAAGAAAAAATCAGATAATCAGCTAATTCTATTGGTCACATTTAAATTAAACCATGGCTAGTATACGCATGTTTAGAAGTTCTGAACTGATCAAATTTTTTACCACCTCCCAAAATCTATGGCATGGCTATGTGTTGAACTATGGATAGCCTGCTAAATGTTGTGTAACTACAAAATTGGATAGAAAATCAAATAATCCAATAAAAGTTCAGCGTTTGACTACCTCTCAAAATATAAAAAATCTCTTGTTTGATGAAATTTTCAAGTTGCACGGATATTAATTTGTTTCTTCTCATTTTTTTTGTGGGTGGGTTCGTTTTGATTGGTCAGAAAAATCTGCTGGTGGTCCAAGATAAGGATTCAGACCTGTTGCATAGAATCGTCAAATAGTGGTACCAACTCTTACGCCAATATTAATACGAAATCAGTAAACATCATGCTAGTACTGGTAGTACCGTTAGATTGATCTTTTCTGATCAATTCCTTCTGGGCCCCAATTAAAAGAATTTTTTGCACATGAACAGAAAAATTATGAAAATTTAGAGAATTTAGCGAATGGCTTTATAAATATTAAATAGTCTATTAGGGCAACTCCATAAAGTAGTAGTTTTAGGTGTTCCCAATTAGAATCTAAAGCTAAAATATGGGGAAATATGGCCAGGACTGATTTCGTCAGCCAAATAAAATTAATTTTATGAACATTTCTCATATTTTTAGGGATTTTTTTTCGTCATAAACTCGACGATAACGCACGTGTTAAGCTACGAAATATAAAAAAAACCCACCCGATATAACAGGTCGGATAATCAAATAATAAAATATATAAAGTTTTCGGCTGACTTGGGGATAAGAAGGAAATATTAGGCAATAAATATTAGACAAGACTTCTGGAAAAATGAAGAGGATGAAAAATGGACGCCAACAAACCGAGGTTAATAAATAGTGACAGTGACAGTGCTAGGGAGCGGATGATATACTGAGGATTACTCCGACTATTATAAGAGAAACGAATCGGGCATAATGTGGCTCAGACTGAGTGGAAGAGAAGCGAAACACCACGACGAGAAAATGGGAATGTTGCATGAAGGGGAAGACGGGCGATTGTATGATGTTAGTGTAGTAGTACACATCTAAAAGAGAATGATTAAGTTTCAACATCGGTCGAGAAGGCGCACACGATTATACTAAAAACATTCACTCGTCCTGCTTCCTCCGATGCTGGAAGAGAGTCTTGCGATATTCCCTTCTCCTCATCTCGTGTATATCAAACCGAATCGCTGTTCTAGAGCGATATGCTAATAACGCGGCGCGCAACTGTCGAAAACTCGCGTCCTTCCTTGCCCTTCCAACATCATTAATAATAAAGTTTTTAAATTAGATCGGATCCTTGTGTTCCGAACCCGAGTTGCACACGATTCTGAAACGGCCGTGCATGTTCGGGGAAATTTCGGGGTGAAATATACGGAAGTCGATAATAAATATCGGTAAAGACAAGCGAGACAGGGTAAACGGGCGGGCGTTCTTGTATAGGGCGCTCGGTAAGACCGCGTTTAACCGAGACCTTCATGCTGCGGTATTTTATGTACGTAATTTTGTGCATGATGTAGACGCAGCGGTATTACTATACGGCCGTCTTGTAATGTCTCCGGTGCCTAGCTATGGTAATATCTACGGAGTTGTTCCGATAAATAATCAACTTAATGCGTGTAACAAACTCCGTGTTACCGTGGAAAATTGATAATTTGTCTCTTAGCGTGGAGTTGGCTCGCCTAAAAGTATATTCTGAGATTTATACGTCATGTAATGAAATTGCGGACACGCTGCTTTAGTAGATGTATGTATGTATGTATGTATGTATGCAGTGATACAGGAAATTAAGCAAGAGACGTGTAATGTAATAATAAACGCTTAGGAGTATATGGGATAAAATTATAATGCATACTTGTCATATTACATTAAGGATTAATCAAGTTTTTACCATGTACTATCGAGGGCAAATGTAACGCATCAAACTGCAATAAAACGCGTCTATTGTGGGCTTTCCGTTCTGAATTGTTATTGACGTAAACATAACTGGGCAACTGCAATAGGCCGTATAGCCGCAGGCCAAAGGGAAGCCAGCATTTAAAAGTAGATGCAACTATTGTAAATGAATTAACAATACATCGCTTTACATTTCTTGCGAGTCTTTCTACCTGAAATTTATTCTTCTCTAATTCTAATTACAGCCGCCCAGTGCGAATACTCAAATGTGTCGAATACCTGCGGAAGGCCATGTCGCTTGAAGTATGATTCATTACATTTGCCCTCATTAGTACATACTGTTGAAAATTTTATTGAATGTAGCAAGAGATTTGTAGATTAATGAAGAACATATGTTGTAGTGGCTGACGTCCAGAATATTCCATGTTGGTCGATGGTCTAGACGCCCACTAATTGTTTATTAAAGACGAGCTCCACTTGAATTTAACGATTTATTTACACGTGTAAATTAGATTTAAATAATACTTTTAACATAGGCAAGTGTGGTGTTCATTTACCGACGTTAACAAATGTTTTTTAACAGATATCTGTATCTGCGCATGCGTGTCGGTAATACAGGTTTCTATACTACAGCAATAAAGATTACCAACATATTCTACATCAGATTGACTATACAATATGAAGGTGCTTCAACGGGAGGTTTGTTTTTGAAGTTGCAATTCAACACATTAGATTGTTGAAGTGTCAATGTTTTTAATTCATGCTAATGTACAGATATGGACATTGCACAATATCTGACAAGTAGCTGCCACGACTACGTTGACAGATGTCCATTCTGTTGACGAAATTTTGTATGACTCTTGCACACAATTGCGGCACCATCTTAGCAATCGCGTTTCGAATCGCGTCTTTCAGCTGTTGAAGTTTTTAAGGATTGACTCCCCAATTTTGATCGCCATGACAAGAAATTACACGGCCTGGAAACCTTCTGCGCAATAACTCAATTGTTTGGTTCGCTGTATGGGTGGTGGCACCATCTTGCTGAAACTAGAAGTTATCTACATCCATGTCATCCAACTCAGCCCACAAAAACTTGGCTATCATGTTACGATAACCATCACCAGTGACGGTTATCGCAGCACCAACAGCGTTTTCAAAAAAAAAAATGGATCAATTACATCGCCGGCCCAAAATCCGCACCAAACATTGACTTTTGGTGGGTGCATAGGTTCTTCTTCAATCAGGCGAGGATTTTGAGTGCTCCGAATGCTGCGATTTTGCTTATTAACGTAACCATTCAGTTGAAAATGCGCTTCATCACTGAAGATGATTTGTGTAGCAAGTTGTGTGGGATTATCCTGTTGCATCGCTAACACCCAATTGCAGAACTCACGAGCTGCCCATGGTCCCCTGGTTTCAACGTCTGCGTGAATTGGATCTTGTATGCGTGTAAGTGCAAATTCTTGGTCAAAATACGCTACACAGTACTTCTGAAAAGGTTTAATTGTTGTGCACAACGCGGCTATGGTTTCTGCCGAAAGACCGCTGCGAGGCCACAATAGGTTGAAATATTGACTTCACAATGCTAACTGTCAAATCTCAGCGCTGTAGTACCAACTTAACCATATTTCGCGCGAATTTCAAAAGTAAGCCTCCCATTGAGACACCCATTATAAATGACAACCCAGTGGGTTTTGAAGGCAGTGATTAATTCAATGCAAACGGGATTAATATACTTTTGCATTGAACAGCAGGGGGCGCTATTGTACAAGAGTTTTATTGATAGAAAAATTAAGAAAAATCGCTTAAATTCGATCACGTGGTCAGGAAAAACAAAATATTTCGTAGAAAGTTAAAGTTTGAAGAAAAATATGTTTGCTTATATACTTACTTGCATGAAAATTATACAATTGGTCACTTTATAGGTACTCGTAAATACATAAAATAAAACAGCTTTGCAAACGACTAGTAAATTTTGTTGCTACCATATTTTAAGCATTTTATTAGAACAGTTATATTAAGTACGATCCCACCCACCCATAAAACTGTTGAATTAGATGACAAACTATTAAATTGCTTGGATTAATAAAATTTATCATCCTAATGCACAAATAACGCAAACCGTTCGTAAATTCTCCAGCTGTATTTACTTGTGCGGAATTTCATCCATGTCAGTTGAACTGTCTCCAAATAATAAATCTGATAGTACTTATTCAGACATTACACTTCTAAATGAATCATAAAAAACTATGTACAGCATCTTGGGTTATATAAATTTATCACTATTTTTTTTTAGATTTAACAAATGTTGCCTCATAGAAAAAAAAATTCTACAAACTACCTACTAAAATTGTGGAATCTGAAATGGAACTACCTACGTAGACTTGGGAGCAAATTTACTCCACTTCTTTCCACGTGCCAGTCTTTTCGCTTCCCTAAAACGCTACCTAGTAGTTTTTATAGAAGACGGAATAATGGAGTGTGTTGAAAATGTAGAAACAACTTAGTGTAGTTCTACCACTGCTGTGGATATTTAGCATTCACCATGGTTGCCAAATCGGGTACAAACATAACTGAAATTTTTGTTTGTTTTGGGACCTAAATACATATAAAACTGTTCTTTGATTTGTGTGTTTATCAAAAACTGGCGAAAGAACCTCAATTAAAAGTCGACGAAAATTGTGCCATCTCCAGGCATTAGATTTCCCTTCTGTGATCGATTTTGTGGTACTTCTTCAATAAGTAACTGCAAAGTGAGATTTATCAGAACTTGTTACTAATGCCCCAATTGACAAACGAATAATTCACTTTACAATTATTTTACGATATTATCTCATATTAAAAGGAAAGAAGCAGACAATATTAGAGAACAAACCTGCCCAGTTTTCACTAACAATGGTAACTGGAGAGAACTGGCTGATTCATGAGCGTGTGTGAATTTGGTAGTTTCAATTTGAGGGTGAAGACGTGTAGAAAAAATTGGCTGCTATCAGAAAAATTGTGAAAAAAATTCAGAAGATTGCAGCACTGATTTTACCAGTCCAATCAAATCCATTTTATGATAATTTTTTATATTTTGAGAAGTTCCTTTAGAAGGGATAACTGGAACCGCTTTCAGGTAGTCAGCTCTTGAATTCATTTTGGTCTGGAGTCGTCGGTTCTGAAAATGGTTCTGATTTTAGAGCCGCCTTTGGGCCTTTGGGTACCCAACCCCAAAAGCAGATTTAGATAAAAGCAGGTGTATAATGAAATAATTAAAACAACATAAAAATCATCTCTCTCAAGAAGACAAACAACTCAAATATAAATCATTTCATTATAATTCATACAGAAAACAAACAACATACAAATTGTAGATAATCACCAATATTTAATTTTGTTCCATAAAACATGTAATTAATCAAAAATGTACTTAATTTCTAACAAAATAAATGATTTAACTTGACAGTTCTTATTAGTAACGACCTCTATCGATAGTATTAACAACAATTTTTTAATTATAAAAAACTACTTTATCGACAGTCGCTTATTCGTTTGAATATTTTATTTCAAGGTCAACTTAATAATTTTCGGCTTCCGCATCTCTGTCAACATTTTATTTAATAGTACCATTATTTTATGAATTATTCAATTAAAAAAATAAATATCGGAATGGATCAAAAGATTCAACAATTAATGAATAAGAAAATTCTAACCTTACTTTCGAAAATAACCTCTATGAAGAACTTCAGCCTTGGAAAATGGAGTTAACAAGGTGTAGATTAGCCAGTTTTAGGTTTTGGAAAATAAAGTAATCATTAATAAATCAATTCAACATAAAAACTTTCAGATACAATTCATACGAAAATTGTTGGCGTCCTTTTTAGAAGAAAAAATCCACAACCAGTTATTTTGTTGACGACCAAAAACATACATAACTGAGTTCAGTTATTCAAATTTTTCTCAAAAATGATATCGAATCGACGATTTCCATTGGCGAAAATGACAAACCATTTTGATACCGACACATATTTCTGTCCAAGAGTATACACAGCATTCTCCATCTCGTATCTCAACACGCGTCTAACTTGATTGTTTCATTTTTGCTGCGTTCACCGTTTTGATTTACAACGTCTCCCAAATCCGACATGATCAAATTTTTATAGCAAACTTTCAACGTTGTGTCTACCCTGCCTTTATTCGCAGAACTCCTCGAGCAGCGGCGCGGAATTGTTGTCACTTAGAAAAAAAAAGGGGGCGCAACAAAAGGTAGCTATGCGATATGTAGATCCCGTCGCTTCGATAAATGGGTTTAAAGATTTAACCTATTGTTTTATTCTTTTCATCTATGGCGTTCGGCCAATCGAAATAGAAAGTAAATCCTGTTTTTTATCTGGCAATAAAAAAATTCGATTCATAAATCTGGCATTAAAGTATCCGCGCGAGTTGTCAAATGTGTTTTTTCTCCTTGACAACCTTGACCAATTTTTTACGACTAAAGATTTTATCCAGGCAGAGATATGCAATAAATATGCAAATCAAGTGTAATAAATTTTTCTCGACTTTTTTTTTGTTTTCTTAGGATTTTATACATATTTTATGGAGGTTTAATTTTTTTTACCACATAAATATTGCGTAATAGGTGAAAGTATTGCATCAACGCCAAGTAGGTTAGTAAGTAATGTATTTCTTAATGGAGAATAAGCGTGACAGTGCTAGATTAATCGAGTATATAAAAAATTTATTCCGATATATTCCAAATAACCGGGCACCTTACGATCACAACATTCGCATAAAACCCGATACAAAGCAACATTATCCGGACAATTCTAATTCCAACATCGTAGAAATTTCGTCTCCGTAGGACGTAATATCAACACAGAGTAGTCGAATTCTTGAATACATACATATATATGTATATATGCGCGAAAACTGTCTACTACAACGTTCACGGATCAGCAAACGGAATACAAAACAGATAATTAGCGGGAGCCAAGTGCTCCGGCTGACTGTACGTGACGCCATTTGCAATTGTAATTTTTTCCCTTAATTAATCGGCATTCAAACGTTCCCCGTCGAAATAAAACGCCAAATAATGTTATTAACGCGCTGCCGGCGATGCGAAGTGAGAGGAGATGCCGACCAACACATACACACACACACATACAATGAAGCGGTACACTGTGACGGTAGTACAAGCGGCAACAGCGCGTTCGAATTTCGACAGCTATGCGGCGGTTGTTGTGTTGTATAGAGGTGGCTTTAGGGGAATGGATGGAGATGTGTCTGGGGAACAATTCGTATACTGTATTATATTCACGGCCGGCCTGTATTTATAATATTAACGCGTGAATTATATTGTCCCGCAACGAAATTATAATATTACGCTTACGTCGTTGACTGCATAGTGAACATCGTTTGGTGCATTTTGGTGTGCAGTGTGAGTTTGGAAAATTTTGGTAAAAATCGTAGGAATATCCTCAAATTTTAGCGTCTAAAGAGCAGAACCAATACTGTTTAAAGTTTCTGAAGAAACCATGACTAGCGAACTGCTACCTGGCCACCTAAAATCACTCCATTGGTTGTATAAAGTGTTGCAAATTTATGTGAAGTTCATAACGACAAGACCACTTTTCCGAAATAGTGACCCTTTACGACTCTACTGGTTTATCTCCTCAGAAAGAAGTAGTTTTTTGAATATTCGTCGTAGTATCCACGGCGTATATGACGTTAGATAAAAGCATACCTATCATCTTTGTGGAGGAAACAATTTGTGGTAGCAAGTATCGTTGATTCAACATTTTAAGAAGACTCTGCCCAAAGCATCTTTCTTTCAGAATTATTAAAGAAATTTTACTCTTCATCAAGCCGAGATGAAGAACATCAGCCACCTGGTATGCCTTCAAGAGTCGTATTAGAATCTTAATGCTAAGATACAACTGGCTGAATTCACCAACATGATGACCATGCGTGTTTAGGCTCATTGCCATACCGCTGGTATTTACTCGAAGCATCTACTTCTCAATTTAAGACTGGATTAGCAGGATCTGTGCTTTCCATTATCTCCAGCAGCGAGATTTTCTAATTGGACGGTGAAATTAAGAGTCCAAAGGTCGTCGTTACGGAGATATAAAAAGTGATAGATTGATCTCAGTTATGGTTAATGTTACTGTGACTGACCAAGGACCTACCTCATCTGATCCCTAGAAGTTTTCCTATCTGCATTAAAGTTAGCCAATTGGATACTAAATTAGAATGTGCTGATCATTGGGTCTTCTCAAACGTCGTTCCCTCAGGGCATAAAACAATGGGCATGGGAGATTATCTGCCATCGCTTTATACAACTAAGATAAAGCGTAAAACAACATTTTTAGTTTTGTTATAAAAGATTTTGTCCTATTCTACCAAATCAGGCCTGCATCAGCTATAATAGGATTCAGAAATGTCGCGCAAATTATAATTTTGTGTACAGAAGCTCGGAGCGACCTAACGCTCCAAAGAAGTCTACAGAAACTTAAATTCCCACGAAGATATTGTCTGGGAGAGTTCTTAGTCGTGTTCTGGTATATTGATGCATTTTGCAGCATTTTTTGACATACATTTCAGGATTGCATTCATTGGATTGTTACAATATTTGGCGTATCAGATTAAAGTTTCGTTAGGGCAATAACCCCGAACACTAAAATCAAAAACCAAATCGGATCCAAGAGGGATACCAAATGGACACCAAACATATTTAGACGAAGAGTGATGTGTTGTAACCATTCAAAAGTAGTAAATATTATATTGATGAAACGATTCCAAGGGATATCATTCCCTGGGGATGCTGCCAGAAAAATTGGTTCAAAATGTTAGATATAATGTCAGAAGAAGCAGCCGTGATATTGGTCTCCTAGATTAGATTAGATTAGATTAGGGGTGGCCCTACGGGCCTCTTTCACCGCGACCTTCCCGGTCTATTGTGATCCCCAGTAAACCTAGAAGGCGCCCTCTAACTTTGCCTCCTTTATGAGGCTTATCGTCCTTGAGAACGGCTCCTGTATGTAGCTCTGTGCTGTGGGATACTCTGTGCCTAAAATAAGAAACCTTGGCCTTTGCCAGGCCTTCACAGTGGCACAGTATATGGACTGGGGTTTCTTCCTCCTCCTTGCAGAATCTGCACGTGGCATCTTCCGCTAAGCCTATGTTGTACATATGCCTATTTAGTCTACAGTGACCTGTCAACAGACCTACTAACATCTTGACAGTTTTCCTGTCTTTATCTAGTAGATCTCTGGTAAATTCAGGCTTCTGTTCTTTTAGGAACTCCTTTGCCCAGGTGATCTGTGCCACTAATCTCTGGACCTATTGTGTATCCATTCGTTCATGTATTTCCTGATTTGTGATTTGGTGGTGCTGAAGGATGGGGCAGGCCCGACGAATTGCCTGGACGATCCTTGTCTGGCCAGATCGTCTGCCGCCTCATTTCCCTTCACGCCCTTGTGGTTGGGAACCCAGGCCAAAGTTAGTTTCCTTTGGGAACCCACCTCGTCTAGAGCATTAACGCAGTCCCAGACCATATTGCCTTCCTATGATTGGTTTAGCTTTTTAACAAAGTATAGAAATTCATGCTTCCATAAGTTTTGAAAAAAATTGGTGACCATTTTCCTCGCCTAATCTGCACTTCATAGAAAAATCTTCCGAAAATCTAGCCAACAATAAGCAATACAATAAAATTGGCCATTATAAATATTTTGCATAAATCGTTAAGCACCAATTGGTAAGTTTAGGCTCAATTACTACTTTAAATATCCAAAATTATATTAAAAAAATGATTCATTAGAAATATCCTTTATATCCAAATTCATCTTAATAAACCCCTAAACAAGTAAAGAGCACCACTTTTCGCGTAATTATCCTTTTCAATAGGCAGATAAAGAGCGATAGGTTACGAAGTCGACAACATGTCCGTATGACAGCCCCTCAAGGGCACTCCCATCAGTCCGCCGTCAACAGCGCCTTTTTCGCCATCCAGCCGTGCCTAGAAACACACTCCGCCTTCTTGTTACATTATTTATCACAACCGTCTTTTGAAGAGCCAGCCGTGCACGGGGGTATCACGTTGAAAATTAATGGACCACTACATACATATGTATGTATGTTCCGCGTGAATAAACGAATTGAAGTTTTGCTGAAAGTTGTAGACTGACTATCTGCATGAATTATTGACTTTTTAAGTAGAAGATGCTGTCCGAATTTATAACGGGTTAAATAATTAATTTCAAATCAACGGGATTACAGGTAGATCTATGTATTTTTTAGTCCGCGACTGTATAGTATATGTACATAAATTAGTTACCGTAATACGAGGGACAAGCTACAATTGAGAATAGAAAAACTAATACAAGTTTTTAGGATTTAAATTTTTAAAGTGACCGCCATTTAAAATACTTCCTTTTCCTCACACCTATGCAGGCTCGAGCTCATTAACCAAACGTTCTCTCGTGATAATTCCATTTTCTCGATAATAGAAGCATCTATGGACTATTTCTCAGGCCAAACTAAACCGCAATTTACAGATAAAATGATGCACTATTAAATAAACAACAATTTGTTTCCACGGGTAACTAGATTTCTCAATTCTCAATAATTGTAGCTTATCCCTCGTATAAAATGTATTCTACACAATATCGCGGGCACTTACTTCAACCAACTTGTCACCGGAGTTTGACACTTCTCGCTCGGAATAAGTCGCGCATCATCCGGGAAAAGTGAATTCCAACTACCCAAGTTTGAATTTGCAGATTTTCGAAGCAGCGAGTATGCGGGAACCGCCGCCTATAGTGTAGAAAGAGCTACGACTACGGATTTAAACAGATTTAACCTTTATCTGAGTTCGTCGCTAGTTTGACGATATAATGGAGTGTCTCGTATGCATCAATGGACAGATTTCCAATGACTTTATAAGTAGTTTCATAAATAAACGGCGACGCTATCCGTGACGCGCTCGAATCTACCTAGCATAATATTATATGTAGCTACGTGTTTTAGTAGAAGTAAAGTTTGCCCGCACAAATTATTGGCCTGATGTCATATTATACGGGCGTCTCGCTGCAGTTTATAGGGACCGATGCATCTGAATTTCACATTATAAGTTATGTTAAGCACGTAAAAACTATACGTTCTAGACTGCCAATATCATCAATATCAGAGCTGGCATGAGTGATGTGATGGTTACCGAGTAAAAATGTATGCATTCGCTGCCACTACTATTCTTTATCTCCATGGAATAGGTGAAATAAATAATAATACAGAATTAAATTATAGCTCGACAATTTTATCTAGGACTGTACATATACCTTGCAGCATTACGAGGGTAAGAATACAGCCAGCCTAGCGTGAACTCGTATTACGTCCTGGAATATATTAAGCAAATATACTGGATTCTATCCCTTGTGTAAATAAAAAAAGGAGAAAGGATAAGAGAGCATAAGGATCCCACCCGTTCTTTTGAACTGAAATAAAATATGAAATATGCTTTTCTTCTCTTGCAGGCCGGTACCTTCCCATAGGAAAACTTTGGCCATTTTCATAGTAGTGCCTAGGCGTAACATTCGCTTCATGCATGCCAAAAACTTTTCATTAGATTCTGGAGTATCTACGTGAAAATATAGCGACGGCGGCTCAAAGCTTTAGAAAAATGTAATTGGCTGAGTGAGTTGGCCGTTTTAGAAAATGACTGTGAAGTATGGTGACTTACGTGTGACAAACGTGCTGCATAAATTCCGAATTTTATATCACCAATAAATGTCCTGCTAGGTTATTAAGTGCAGTTGGGCGAGCTTTCTATGGTCTAGGAATAGTTGTCTTATACTATATGTCGTGTAAAATTAAAATAGTATGCTTTGAAGTGTGGTCTTCCGCTGTGAACACTCCAGCATTAAAATGCGGAATATAAACTGTTAGAGAATTATATTTCAGTTGTAACGATATGCGAGAGTATAAAACTCGCATTGAATCTATTTTCAGTGGAAAAATATAGGATTGTGGCCCATCACAGTAAATTAGAATTTGATTTAAATTAGAAAATTCAAATTAAATCAAAATTTAATCAATAGAACAGTCACAACTGTTTAAATACCTGAAGTATTGGAATAATCTTCAAACAAAAGCTAAACTTTTATTACTGGAGATATAATAAGGGAAAAAAAAACATTTATCTGATAATATTTAACGTGCTTAATTGTCTACCACCCCTAATCTGTGCTTTTAATCTCGAACAAAATTTATGAGTAAGGCTGTCAACAAGCGCTGCATTCCACAGGCGCTACAATCATTGTGGTAGAAATATCTGAAAAATTTGCATGTAACGGTGCAATAGCATTAAGATGAGGTCAGTGAATTCTCAGTTAAGTGTAGTGAAGAGAGACTAGGAATGTACTTCCCCCTCCCCCGCTACATAGTTAGTGAGAGCATTGTGAGATTTGGCGGAAGAGAAAATGTCAGAATACTGCCAGAACATTTTGTAAAATATTAAAACAAATAAGATTAATTTTTGGACAAATGTAGCAGCGATATGTTTAACAATCAATTACAACTATAGACCACATGCCACAAATGCGCATAAAATACTTAACACGCCAAAGCCCGAAAAACGGTTTTTTTAGAAATTCTAAATTTTCTAAATTTTGTGCTAGTAGAGCACAGCCCTCACATTCTTTTTCTTTAAAAATACTTCAAGTAAATCAAAATATTAGTTAAAATTCAGATTCTACGGGAACAAGTATTTTGGTATCAGATGACTAATACCAAAACAACTGAATTATTATTTCCTTTTTAAATAGTAACAACTTCCTCCTAGAAATAAAGCCGTTTAAAAATTCTTTTTCTTTTTTTAAAGATATTCGGAATATCTTATATGAGTTTTGTGGGTGGTGTGTTGGCCAGGAATATTCTTCTTTTCCCCGATATTATGTCCGCTACTAGGTATAGGAGAAGCAGCATTATGATCTGTGGCTGCTTGGCCGCCAATAGCTCTATTTTGGTGTCATCCTTTTGGATAGAGTCAAGTTCCAATGTAGCAATATTTCTTATCACAAATAAGCAAGTAATTATCTTGCTGAAATAGCCAGTCCGGTCCTCAAATCTCAACGTCATCGAGTACTCTTGAGGGACTTTTAAAAGCACTATAAGTGTGCAAACCTATTCCTATTCAATGAAAAGGGAAACCGATCAAATACTGTTGAATTCATGTAATTCCCTCCAGATATAATAATTTAAAAGAAAAGAATCTTCATTTTGAAAATCAAAATTTGCCAAAGACGCTAATGTACAAGAACTTTTGACGTAGTTGCCAAAATGGCGCCAGGTAATAAAAGTCACTGGACGGCTTGATTTCTTCAAACATTTGATCCTATAGGCCTAAATTTCTTTAACTCGCAGTCATTTAAGTTGATCTCGAATGTCTGTCTCCTATTTGCGTTCTTATACTAGAAATTCGGACTCCCACCGGAGACAACACTTGAGATCCATAATGGAGAATTCTACGAAATCTCATGCTAGTGAACAGAGCTATGAGTAACCTGACGTGGACATGCTATAGTATACGACCACTGGATGAGTCATACTCCGTAGCAGACCAAATTGCATACATCAACTGTATGAAATTTATATGGTTTGGAACACAATTTTACCTTATCTGGATCCGATATGGGAAATTTTTATATCTGGTCTAATAAAGTGTCCTAAACATCTGCGTAAATCAGTAGGTATAAGGTTCAGATCACGACTACCAAAAAAAGGGACAAGTCAAGTAACTTGTTCTTAATATTATGTTCAAAGCGTCTGATGATCTGGATGATTTGTCACAACAGCTGAAAAGAAGAGCGACTGCAAAATGTTGATATTAAATATTTTTATAAATTGCAAAAGACTTGAAAATCTAATAAGCAATTTCGTAAAATCCATAAATAACATAAAGTTAAACTACCTCAAGAATAATTGAAAATTGGATGTAAATTTATTGTATTTTCGTGCTTATTCTCATCCTTAAAACATTGAGAAGTCATCGTAAATCACAATGTATTGATCTACCACATCTCTAACCGATATTTCTCGCTTTTTATAACAGATGAATAAAGCACAAAATTACCAGAAAATTACGACGACATTCTAAACTGTATTTCTTCTCGATCCTTTCGCATAATAATCCACGGATAATGAAACAAGAACAATATGATTTATGACGCAAAAATGGTAATCTCACGCTCGCTTCTAGCAGGTCGAAAGGCGAACAAAAAAAAACCTATACAGGGAATAAAAGTTATCAATTGATGTACCCCGTGAGGATGATGCGATGCAAATTCAGTTGTTGACTCGAAATGATCCCCCCATAAATAACACCGAAGCCGGGGAATTATCGCCAATCGATAAAAAAATTGAGACATTGAGGGTTCGTTACGAGATACCTTTAGCTTGCACGTTATACGTTTACGCATAAGTATACCGTGGTAAATAGCACCTACGACGAAATCTGCACAGTACAGTTTAATTCAATGTAATCCACTGTAATTGGACACGTCAAATATGTATATCAATCTCCGAAGCGAAGCAGGAATTAGATCGTTAGATCACGTATTGCGTGGGTTGAAGCAGACAAACACACACAAACATGTGACTATTTCTTACTTTTTCTAAATTTATTATTTACGTTTTTTCTGTTCGCGTATAGATTTAATTCGTAAGATTCCTTTTTATTAATACCTGTAAGTCTGAAATATAACCAGTTCTTATTACGTGTGGGTGTAGCTTTTTCGTAATCCGACACTCTGCGAAAGGGATGTCTCAAAGCCGTCTTCATTTACACGAGAATTTGCGGCCTATACTCAGTGACATTGGAAGTGTTACACCCACAAGAAATCATTAGTTTAACTTCATTTTTTGGCAATGTGATGGGATTTTATTACGATATAACATGAAAAAAAAATGTGTTTGGTGACACTTCTGTATACGTCTAGGCATCGACAAAATGAGATGGTCGATATCTGCTTGTTGCACCTCATTGATTCACTGTCCCAAACTTTGTGAAGGATGGTGCAAAGTGGTCAGTCTCCTCCCCATGTTCGATGGGGTTTAATTTCGGGAAACCTAATGGCCACGGCAAAACATTAACGCATGCTTCTTGGAGAAAGTCTATAGTTCGACGAGCAATATGGGGACGACCATTGTCTTGCTGAAAAAGGTAGTGTGGACGGCTATCTAGATAAGGTGGTAAAGTGGTTTGCAGGACATCATCAATATAACGCGCAGCTGTCATACTGCCTCGACTAAACAGAAGTGCTGATCGGCTGCCATAAGGAATAACCCCCAAAACAATTACTCTAACAGTTCTGTGTGCATGCCTCTCAACAGCAAACCTAATATACCGTCGCTGTCCACGCCGGCGTCGTATCCTTCTACGGCCATCGTGCATACCTAGACAGAATCGTGATTCGTCGACATTATGCCATTCTGCTTCCTAATGCCGCCGTTTTCTGCACCAGTTCAAGCGTTGATGACAGTGGTCCGCAGTCAAAGGAAGCACTAATTGTGGGCGGTATGAAAAAACTCCAAACCAGTGGTAAGCGATTTGATGTGTTGTAGCAAAACAGTCTCCTAGAGTCTTCTTCGCATTCCTCTACCTTCTTCTGTCCAGCACAATCAACACGACGGCCAATTTCGCAATCGACAGGCCACAATTCTACCCCTGTCAAAGTCACTAAAGTAATGATAATTTTGACGTCTTCGAACCCTAAGCATTTTGTTACGCTTAACACTTGTATGAACAATATGGATACGCAATAACTAAACTTTTCTTTTCTATATTAGTCAGCTCTCATGAAGACGAATCTCTTCGCAGAAAATTCGTAAAAAAGTATCAATGATAGTTAGAAGTTGACATTCTTATCATAGCATGCTTTAAATACATTCATTTTAATGCCAAATAAATCTAAATGCTCTTAAAGAGCTTGAAATTCTCTTTACAATGATACCAACAAAGTTATCATTATCTGGAAAACTGCAGCCACCATAGTGTTTTTAAATTTATTTTTTGTCAAATGTTACAATTCATTGTCAACCTTTAAAAACAAATACAAAACTGTAACTGAAACAAACTACACCACTAAGTCCATCATAGGGTAGAAAGTTTTACATTTGTACGTGTTCAAAGTGTCCCCCATTATTTTGAACACATGCTCGAGCTCTACTTAGTAAATTACTATATAAGGACTTGCTTGGTGGCAGGCTTTGGTGATCCGATTTCTGTGGTTGCTAAGGTTTTCCGGAACTGTTAAATAAACGTTTTGTTTAAAGTATCCCCAAGCGAAAAAGTCCAACATAGAAAGATCGGCCGATCTGGTTGGCCAAGATACTGGAGAACTATTTGCTATCAGGTTATGCCTAAGCGAACTGAATAAATCTTGTAATAGGTTAGTCCTAAGGCAACCACTGCTTCGCGTATAGAATTCCGTGGATGCGCTCTAAAATACCCCAAAGCCACATTTCTGTAGTTTTTCACAATACCTCATTGTCGATGTCTATGCTGTACCCGTGCACTAAAGCATTCAATTGTGCGCAAATTTGCTATCAGTGTGGTAAAAATTCGCGCATGTGGTTGTCGTCTTTCGGGATACCAATGTAAATACATTGCGCTTGTTTCTTGTCTATTATCCTTCTGGATCTCCTGAATAAGTTGGACTGTAGGGTGTTGGCCTATGCGGATGACCTTAAGATCTTTAGTAGCATTACTTCTACAGCTGATTGCTTAGCACTGCAGAAGAATTTAGACATCACTGGGGACTGGTGCGATGCTAATAGCATATGCTTGAACACTAGCAAGTGTGCGATACTCTCTTTTACCAAAAGTTCAAACCCGTATACTTTCGTATACAGTGCGCACCAGAAGGAAATACCCAGGGTGGCGCATTTCAAAGAACTTGGTGTGATTTTTGATTCACAGTTAACTTTTTCCCCTCATATAAATTCTCTATTTTCTTCTGCTTCTGCATCTTTTGGTTTTCTTATACGCTCATGTAAAGATTTTACTAACGCGTCAATACTTAAAAGTTTTATATTCCGCATTTGTAATGTCCAAGTTAGAATACAGTTCTGTTGTTTGGTGTCCGCACTACCATCACCAACAGCTTCTAATAGAATGAGTCCAAAAAAGATTCCTTAAGTATCTCTCGTTTAAGTTGGATGGTGTCTTTCCAGCTCGTGGGGCAGATTATGCAGCTTTATTGCGGAGACATGACTTCCGTTCTCTTTCTCGGCGAAGAGATGAAGCTACCGACAAGTTTATTTGGAAACTCATCAACGGTAGTGTTGACCTTAGCTTCTCAGTCAAATAGCCTTTAGTGTTCCAAGCTACAATTGTTGTTGGACGTCTGCTTTATTTATTACTCCTAGAGCTGGCACTAATATCCTTCGCAAAGCCCCACTAAGCCATATGCATAGGAATGCTAACTTGTTTTGTCCTGACTCCTTTTACTCTGACACTTAGTTGTATTTATTTAATTTAGTTGATTTGTACACTGTTGCATTTTCTTATTTTTATTATATACACACTAATTTTGTTGCCTTTAGTTTATTTTTAAGATATAGATTTAGTTTTAGTTGGTATGTTATTGTTTTACATTATTGTTCTTTTTGTACCTTCTTTTTTGTTGTATTACACACATTCTGTTTATTTTTTATTTTGTCCTATTATTGGAACTCCTGTTCTGTTGGACAATAAACGCTATTATTATTATTATCATTGCATAGAATATCAACCTTAAGCATATTAATTTTTTCATCGTTGGTGTAATTATTATTATTTGCTTGCATTGCAATAGGTATTATTCTTATTATACTGAATAAAAGTTTGACAGGTGCAAACAATACACAAATATGAACAACTATGCGTCTTTTGTTTCCTTTTGTTTATATTTGTTTTCAAAGATTGCTAATAAATTGTAACGTCTGACAAAAATTAAATTTAAAATCAACGATAACTTTTTGGGTATCATTGTAAAGAAAATTCCAAGCTCTTTATTATAAGAATATTTAGAAAAAAACATAACCGTTGTATTTAAAAAAATAAAACTGTTTGTGTGATGCGCTTTTGCTTTTGTGTAATTTGTATTTTTGATTATGTAATAATTAGATTTGGACTATTTTTGATTATTATACTCTCTTCTATCTCTTATACTAAAAACATATAAGCCTGGACACGTAAAATCAACCAAACTGTGTTTAGGAACACCTACGTGCGTCTGTATCTTAAAACAAATGTTGAAGGAATGGAAAAAATATATATGCTAGAGACATATCGTTATTTCTATGTATAAATCCACAAAGGAAAAAAATATGTCCACAGATAAAGAACAAAGTCGTTTAAATTATATACACACAAATTAAATTAAGCCGGGAATACAAGCGTTATTGCAGCAAAAGTGACAGCTATGCGATTGGCAAAGCCGAGAACTTATTCGCATAAAATATTACTTGGAAGGCGCGACCTACCTATAAATATTGTAATGCTGTGCGGTGCATCTGGCACAAAGTGAAAGGTATGTACGATAAACTTTGCAAATTATATTGTATATTATGAAATAAAATTAATTTTGATAGATATAGAAAAAAATGGCGGAAAGGTTAATAGAATCTTGATGGAATGCTGCTGCCGATGCAAGTCATATTCGTGCCTGATTTTTTTCTTACCGAAATTCTATGCGAAATTAAAAATTAAATGAAACAGTCGAGAAGTCTTTGCCGTTGGAGTTCAACACCGGAAAAGAGGAATTATCATTGAGAGAAAATACCGCATTAAACTACCATAGAAAGTAGGATGATTGTAGATTTGCCAGTGATACCTACATGTTAAAATTGTGATAGTTAAAATTTAAAATTAAAAACAAAACGACATTATAAGTTAGAATTGCATGTGCAAATGACAACCTTTAACCATGAGAAGCATGTGTCACAGTTGATGCAGGTGGTACCAATCTTACGCCACTACCAACCATGACACCCAACAGTGACTGTGTTTGTATGAAAACATTAAAATGATGAATAAACATCAACTAAATTTCGTAGATTGACATGTCTGCTAAGGAACTCCCACAATTGGTAGTAGTGCAAAACCCCAACCGGTTATATTAAATTGATATACCTAATTGGCAATTGATGTGAAATCTTTAGTTCGTTCGAAAGGAAGGATGATTATTAATGTTGATAATTAGTAGATATGAATAAATATTACTTAAATTGTCAACATCAAACCTGAAGTTCATGTTATTAGTGTTTTTGTTTATTTCAATCATTTCCAAAAATACTCCCTACTTTTTTTGATAGATTAAGTTCTTAATATTCTAGTATGTTCAAAATCAGGTTCACTTTGTAGTCTAATCATGTGTTCAGCTAAAGCATATCTGGATTTTTTGGTTTTAATAACACTTTTATGGTTAGTTAGTCTAGTCTTTAACCAAATGGAAATATTACCTATGTAAACTTGATTACAGTTGTTACAGGGTATTAAGTAAACTACATTAGATCTGAACATATCAGGAACCATATCTTTCACATTAGAAAAGAAAGTGTTAATAGTAATTAAGTTGTAGTAACCAAATCTAATGCCATGGTTTAATACTCTAAGGGTTAAAAAAAAGGTTACTACAGTAATATATCGAGGGGAGCGGAGGGGAAAGAGGGGGATTGGGCAATTGATCTGAAATCTTTTGTTCGTTCGAAAGGAAGGGTGACATATTTTTGTAACTCTGTTTTTCATGGCGACAACAACATATTGGCTAAAGAAATAGAAAACTCAATTTAAAGTTTGGTTTTATTTGCTGGATTCCCCGTAAATTCCTCATTTTCGGTGTTAAAAATTAAATGAATAAATTTTGATTCACAGGCTCTTGATATCTTATAGTACAGTCACGATAACGCGAGCGTTCTACAATGTGAACATCCCTAAACGTGAACAGCCAAATTGATATAGATATTACAAAACGTGAATGTCAAGAAGATTTTGCCTCTACAACCTGCACATAAATGAAAATTCGTTTTATTTCTTTTGTCGGTAACTTTAGCTTTTTTGCATTAGGCCGCCAACTATGTGGCCTTTTCAGTCAGTGTTTATACGCCAAACGGTATGCCAGCATGATGGGTACGAAGAAGGTAAATTATTTGACATTATAGAAAAGGTCCAATTCTTATCCGAGGTTTCCGAATTACCTGTTTATCAAAAATATATGAAATAGCCAGATCTACAGTGTGTGCGATTAAAAACAAGAAGACGCACATTACTTCAATAGCTGCCATGACATTTTCTGGAGCGTCTAAACGAAAATCTCTTAGGCATTCAGAGTACTCGAAAATGGAAAAAGCTTTGTACAGTTGGTTTTTATGTTGCAATAAGTACTCTAATTTTAAAAGATAAAGCCAAATAGTTTCATGGGGAATCGTATGAAGATCAGTCAACATCAGGGTGGCTACAAAAATGTAGAAAAGATTTGACAAACGATTTTTAACAATAACTGGTCATCTATCTTCCGAACCAGAGCTGGTTTCGCCATTTTTACAAAAACTTGCAGCACAAATTAAGGACTTAATCAAGACTATAATCAAGTGTACAATCTGTGTGAAAAACCTGTGTACTTATCCACTGAAGAAAAAACTGCTCCAATAAAGAAAACAGCCAAAGAAAGAATAATGAATATGAGTTTATTACGTTATGAGTGCCATAAGTTGCAAAGACTATAAGTTTGTATCGTAATAATTTTAGGTAAATATAAAATATAATAATAAAATTCTTAAAAACCAAGGTCTTTCAGAAGATAATGCCCCTAGTTATCCGCTGGAACAGCAACTTTCACGTGATGATGGTCTAATTCATGTTATCTATACACCTCACAATGTCACACCTGTAATTCAACCTATGGACTAAAAAGCTTGGCCAAACTGCCTTATCCCTCTATGATTTTGACAATGGTTGGAGTTAATAAATCAAATGATATTAATGTCCTTATCAGCGATGCAATTTTAAACTTATCACGAGCATGGAATAAATTGGAACCGCCAATAATTAAAAGAGGTTTGGAATGGGCTGAACAAAATAATGCCAACATTGAGGATATTCAATTCCTTGACAGATTCTGCATTTCGACCTTTTCCCTTTTTTTCCTTGATAAATCCACCCGACTTATTGCTTGCGGTTTGCGTGCAAACTAAAACCGTGAACACGCAACCCTCGATCGCGATGCTTGATACCGAGCGCACCCAAATATTGACGAACTTTGACCCAATTCCCTCTCGTACCTACCCGACATACTTTCGCCGACGTTCCTCCTTCGCCCATCCTTCAGTCCTGACACCGCCGTCATAATCGTCCTCCCACGGGGTTCAGCGCGTAATAGAGCGAGCGGAACAAATAAAATTGCCTGCGAAAGGTCAGGCCGTTTTGCGCGTCTTTTAATGCCGTATATAAGCGGCGAAACTATTCCCGCTTCTGCGAAAGCGGCGTCCGAGAACGGGCGGTCTCCTTTTGCTAATCGTTCCTTCCTTATTGGCCCGAGGAAAAATTAACACTAAGTGCAATCTGCGTGAGTCGTAAACGTTGCGAATGGAAGCAAACACCGCACCGCCACGTACGGGGTTCGTTACGGACGCGTTGTAAAAAGTTACTGTCGAAGAAAACTAAGTACCTATCTGCCGCGACGTTTAAGAGGTTGGTTTTATAGCCGCAAACTGTAATTAACGTAGTAGACGTTTTTCGTAAGATAGGCGGTTTTACTTACTTATTTAGAACGTTTTAGTGCCGCCCCGTTTATTTGAAAGCAATACGCAGAGAACATGATTTTTAGTATACTTTTTGCACCTGCAAAAAATTTAAATGAGCAATCTCACTGGAAATATATTAACTTAAATTAATTAACAATACACAAGAGCACGAATAAACCAATATGTTGTACGATATCATTTATGTAAACTTGAATGCCAGTTGCATGATTGCTGGAAAGTGTGATGACGATAAGAAAAGAAAGATCTATTGCCTCAAAATCGGACGTAAACCTACAAAATTCATTACGGCTTTGATAATACTTCTTTTCTAAATTCAAGATCTTCCGCTAATGACTCCAAGAATTAAACACGAAAATCACTATTTTATCCATAAAATAACAAACAAATTTTCATTGAAAAGTATTGGCTTTATGTATGTATGCACATTGAGAGTTTAGGGCTTGCAAAATGCTAATCTCTGAGCCAACGCCAGTAGTAATTAATAAAAATGTTAGTTTTCAGCAGCAAAACATTAATCATCTTTTTGATCACAAGCACATTTCTGAACTTCCACCAAACTAAACTAACCGTTTAGGCAATTTACAAACAAATTAAAAGCTCACTTATTACAGGTCACCTTGTATAAAATCGAAAATTTTTTACAATTAAAATGACAATGTAAATATGTTTTTAATATGTTATGAATGTTTTTGACATATATTTATATCGAAACGTTTTTATTGTTATTTACCATTTATTTGACTTGTTCTACACTTTTGTACTGCTATAGAACGCAAATATACTGACTTCCAGAAAAATTGCAACACCTAGAAGTTGTCGAACGATTTTATTGAAATTTTCAGGAAACGTCTATTTTCATTAAACAAATTGATGATTAAAATTTGAATAAAATCTAGCAAGTAGTTTTGTTTTTTTTGCATATTGTTTCCATAGCACATAGTAACTATAAATTTGAAGTATTAGACCATTTAGTAACTGTCAAGTTTGCAAATTGTTGTTGTTTCGTCACAATTTCATTCTGAACTTGATAACAATGCCGAGAGTACGTCAACATCAACATTTTACCTAATTAAGTGATTTTGAACGTGGCCGTATTATTGGTATGAGAGGCCGGACTTTCGCTAAGAGAAATTGCTCGTCGTGTAAACCGAAATGTTTCATCGGTATTGAGATGTTGGTCCAAATGGTCCGAGGAAGGGGTTCAACATCGTCGCCGTGGATCTGGACGTCCTCGAAGGACTACAGATCGCGAAGAACGTCGCTTAAGACTTTTGGCCACAAGAGATAGATTTTCAACAACTCGATCAATTGCAAATGATTGGATGAGAGGTACAGGACTCAGAATGTCAATGTCAACTGTTTATCGCCGGATAAGATCTTATGGGTTGCGTTCATATCGTCCATTTTTATGTCTTCCTCTAACACCACTTCATCGTCTACGCAGACTAGAGTGGAGCAACGAAAGGGTTAATTGGGCGCAAGAATGGCATCAAATTGTGTTTAGTGACGAGTCCCGATTTTGCTTGTGGACCCACAATGGTCGTAGGAGAGTCAGACGGATGCGTGGAGAACGTAAAAATCCCACATTTTTTGTGGAACGCAACACAGCCCTCACTCAAGGAGTTATGATATGGGGTGCAATATGTTATGGTAGCAGATCACCCTTGGTCTTTATTGACGGCAACCTTCACGCAGCTGGTTACATTGCTAATGTGCTACAACCAGTTGGCCTTCTATATCTTCAGGGGCTGCAAAATCCCATTTTACAGCAGGATAATGCACGCCCTCATACGGCAAGGGCTACAACACGGTTTTTGGAAGAATCTAACATTGCCGTGTTCTCATGGCCTGCTCGGTCGCCTAATTTGTCACCCATTGAACATGTATGGGATATGATTGGTAGGCGACTGGGTAATTTATCGCACCCTCCAGATAATTTACACGATCTTCAGCAACGGATTCAAGAAGCTTGGGACGATATACCACAAGCATCTATAGATCACTTGACTAATAGCATGCCAAGCCGTCTGGATGAGTGCATT
The DNA here is from genome assembly GCA_004785975.1 of Popillia japonica. Taxonomy (NCBI): domain Eukaryota; kingdom Metazoa; phylum Arthropoda; class Insecta; order Coleoptera; family Scarabaeidae; genus Popillia; species Popillia japonica. Next base: position 52,555 of record SMLS01064928.1, read on the forward strand.
ACAAATCGTGGCGAAGCAACTCATTATTGAAAAAACTTTTAAAGCTTTTGTTCTTTTGTTTTCAAATCTTAATCATCACTTTGTTTCATGAAAATAGACGTTTCCTGAAAATTTCAATAAAATCGTTCGACAACTTCTAGGTGTTGCAATTTTTCTGGAAGTCAGTATATATTATTATTATTATTATTTCCCGTTTTCACAGACTTTTTGCTTTTATGTCTGGGTGAGCGTCAGTCATCGGCCGTAGCAAGATGACTTGGTTTGCCACCTTAGGTAATCCTCATTATTCGGCGAAGCATAGCGCATGTAAGTATTATTATTATTATTATTATTATATGCAACCAAGAAGATAGAGAAACATAATATATAATATAATAATAATAATAACCCCTGGCGGACCAGATCAAGAAACTGTGGCACCAACAGCAGGTAGAAATTGTGCCTATAATAATAGAAGCTATAATAATAATAATAAAATAATAATAATAAATCATCCTTATTGCCCAACAGCCCTATGCCCAATAAAACAACAAACAAATTAGACTAACAATGTGTACATACATGAATATAACAAAATTAAAGATAATGAATGAATGATAATGAATAATTTTCAGTTATTAAAATATTTCAGATCAGATTATAGTTTCATTGAAGGTTTGGAAAAAGCATTACATGGCTTCAAACCAAAGGCTTCCTAACCTTTTAAAGCGAATGTCACAACATTAAAACAAAAATATCCGAGATTAGAAGTTTAAACTTTGCAATATTGCTTGACAAATCTACCAATGTACCAATATGAAATACATACACAACACTAGATAGAAGTTATTTATTCGGAAGTCAACTTGAGGGTGGTGATGATTTAGAGGTATATCGCACAAAGACGAGCTCTTAAAAATTAAACCTACTTGAAGAGATTTAGTGATACATTTTCTTCCACCATGCTAGGGGAAACTGAAGTTCCAATATGCGAAGAGGTGATGCTATTTCCCGAGTATATATGACGTTAAACAATTCATAGTAATTTATGGTACAAGGGTATTATAAGGGAAATAAGTGATGAGCAAAAACAGACAAGCACGAAATGCGAGTAGCCTTGTTTTGGAGAGTGGCTTGTGACCTATAACACCCAAGTTCTATACATTATTTTATCCAACACCTATAGAATTTCGTTCAAACAGTGTTGTGTGATGATGACAGTTGTGACATTTTTAATTTAACAAATTATTCGGTACAACCACGTTCAACTATAAGAAAAAAAAAAATTTATATGAAAGCTCCCTAGTGCCCTAGAGGCCACATAGTCGAAATGACCATGATTATGGCCTCATAATTTAATGGTGTTGGATCTTGATCTTAATGATGATGCAATCTTCTGTGTGCAAACCTTTCTGGGAGATTTTAGATTTTGAGATGCATCAAGATAAAGATACCTTCCTCAGTCATCATATGTGGTTGAGCCGTCATCAGGCTTGTTCATACTGTACTGAAAGGCTCACATCTTCATCTCTTTAAGAAATCTTATTAGAAAAGAAGAATTCTGTATTTTCTTTGGAAAGGAGTTCGATTCATTTCCCTCCAAAATCTGAAATCTGCCAATAAAATTTCAATCATCTATTAAACAAGTATGTATGCAATGTTTTAAGAAAGATATGTCAAAAGATCAAAAATGATATTTACAATAGGTTTCGTTGTATGTATTTCTAAAGTGAAATTGGGTTGATACAAGTTTAATAAAATGGAACCTGTTAGTTGTGCAAATATTCTTTTAGTAGTTCTTTTAGTTTCTTCAAGAAATCTGCTTTATTCGATGTAAAACGTTCACCGATTTGTTCAAAAGACAATTTGATATCAATCTCTCTACTCTATTAATTAATTATTTTTGATCAAGTCCCTTTTTGAGCAATTGAGAATCTAATCTCTTTTCGAAAGATTGAGAACACTTTGAGAACTGGTAGAAGATTTTCAGGCACAGGCAGTCAGGAATGGTTCACGCTAAGTATTGCCAATCAATTTTGACATTTAAGCACCTTTTCAAATCAAAAATTTGTCCCTGCAATATTTCCCATTTAGCGTATTTGGTAATGATATCATTATTGATAATTCTATAATGGCGTTAGTAATTTTACTTCTAAAAGAACAGTTAGAATGCCAAAGACGGCAAGAATGTGCCCATTTTCTAAAAAAAACTGACGTAATTTAACGATTTCGACAATGGGTAAATTAAGATTAAAATCAATATTCGACGAAAATTAAAAAAATCTTCTTACGTTAGCACCAAAACAGTTTGGTTCAAAACATTGCCCCAAACAAGCACCAATGTGGTAGAAGACATTTAAAACGTATTCAGACAAAGAAAACATCATTCAACATTAACAGAGACTTCTTCGTTTGTTTATTCGTTCCATTTTCACTTTCCACCAGGTAGCATTAACTTATTTACCAGATTTATTCACACCTTTCATTTGTGGCCCGAAGCCGTAAAACGCAAACACACACACAATAGACGTACGCTCGGTATGGTGGGAGGTGAATGCCGGAGGAGGGTGGAAACGAAAATTGCCTAATTCGTAGCATCGACGCGTCTGTAAAACGATTCATTATTCGTTCCACTTCGGTTCATCCTACGCCTTTTCCGGCGTCGTGTCGGCAGTGGTAGCTGGATCCTTCTACAACCGCTTGCCATTTAAACTGGATACAACAACAACAACGACGTTTTGAAATATGATTTTGGATGTAATTTGTACGATGTGTCGGCTGAATTCCGTCCCAGCCGATTATCCATTTGTTATATTCTGTATACTAGAGTTCGCCTACGTTTACCTTGCCGTTTAATTCGAGCAGTTTATGATATTAAATACGCCTTGTCTTCTGATTTATTACGATGAATACTACGAGGAATGGTGGTGGTTTGGTAACTGTTGTAGGAGAGGTTGGAAAATATTTAATACTCACGCAACTTCCCCCACCTTAAGCAATAGGAAACCCAATTCTAGCTCACCTGCAACAAATGAGAAAAAATATTAGCAAAGAAATAAAACTAAATATATTAGACATTTATCACCAACATACACGCCCACAACACCGCAATATTGTGACATATAAATCGTAAGTTTGGGGCGACAATCAAATTAATCAGATGATTTAAAATAATTAGTACCGCTTCCGTTGGCGTGGCAGCGACACCAACATAACGAACCGAGTAAAGTAATGCAAATTTATGTGAATTCACCGCAACCACCGAAAGTAACACTATCGCCTTCGCGCAGCAGCTCACACAAGTCCCGAAAGATTTTATGATAATCAACTGCGAGGGCGGAATTGCTTCTCCTGAAAATTTAATTTTCATAGGCGTCGCTTTTCACCAAACGAAAAACGAGATTTAAGCCTAGGCGTGCCGCAAGCTAGCAGTTAACCCCAATACGTTTTGTTAAATCTAGATATATCTAATGATAAATTCCGTTTACGCAGAGATATAGCATAACACAGGACAGCAATATCGCATTACCCCTTATAAATATTTAACGTGACAGCTTGGGATTATAGCAGGACGTTAACAACAAACAAAAAAAATGACACGCACGCAAAAGAGGAGTAGTCGAATGTGGAGTAGAGCATGCCCGTGTGCCGTTTATGTACAATTTATGCGAGTATAATATCATTTAAAATACATACAAACGTACGCAAGCAGCGACGGACACATAATTCTCATAAATACGTAATAGACTCCGCCAAAATGTCGTAAATAATACAAGCCGTAAAATAATTTTCGAATTGCAAACGAGGATGTAACGTGTACCCGTATGGAACGTCTGTGCTATCGCAGCTACATCTGTCAAGCTTAAAAGCTGGCGATGAATAATAGAATTTTAATAGGGAAAAACGGCAGTTTGGGAAATTGGAAATGTAATTAAAAAGTATGGTTGCCAATTGTCGATGGAATGAATTGTATTATTTGTGGGAATCGAATATTCCGCACTAATTTTATAATCTCCTAATAAATCGATAGAGATTAGTTCTCTTGGGCATTTACGTGTACTGATTGGACTATGAAAATAAAATATAGAGAAATTTCCCACCAAAATTGACAAAACTATGATGATATCTCTAACAGATCCATTAAAGGAGTTAACAGCACCCCACAGAATGACCTCCATAAAAATGAGCAGAAACTGTTACCCTTTTCAGACACAACAAAGACTTCCTCCTCCTGGATGTTATTCAAAACAAAAAATTTGATTTCTGCAAAACCCAAAGTACAGATTTTCTGTGGCTCCGCTTAACTAAGATCATGGAGACTAGAAAAAAGTGTAGCCGAGAGGGTTTTAACGAGGGTTTTAACATATTTTTTCAGCCTATCATAGCCAGCTTCTTTGAGGTCCCCGAAGTTGAGTTAGCAAAATTTGGCCATGAAACCACCACCTACAGTGCTTCCAGATGCAAAGGTTTCATGTGGTGATTGGGACTAATGGGTTCTAAATGCGTTATACTATGTATATACCAGTCGTTTTGAGAAATAGGATAAATAAAGCCGGGAAGAGGTAAGGGGTATGAAAATTCGCTAAGAAGTGGGGACGCGTATGACTTTATGAACGGTGTATTGGTGGGGACGTAGCTCCCTTCACCTCCTCACCGCTTTAAATATCCTATGACTCAAAACGACCGGTATACATAATCTTTATTGGCATAAAAATTAAAGTACCTGACCCTAGAAAACAGAAGAATCGAAAAAAAAACCAAACAAAGCTAACGCCTTCCTTCTTCTCCCCCTCTCAATCACTCTATCCTTCTGCTCCTGCAGAGTCTCTTACCGTTCGCTATCTTAAGCATAAATTTCCTACCATCGCTCTTCTCATTCAAACATCGTCTCCAATTACTCGCTTCCATTCTCTCCTTATCACTCCACCATAACGCCCCACATTCACTCACCCAGTGCTGCCAGTTGTCTCTTCCTTTCCCACAAAAAGCACATACCCTCTTATCCTCCCTTCTCCAGTATTTACCATCTCCTTGCTCACTCTCACATCGGAAACGTGCTATCATTCTTTGCTCTTCTCCATTCATCCCTCCTCTCAGATACTCTGGTAGTCCACCTATAATCTGGATCCATTCATACTTTCATTGCATTCATTTGCATTCCATCATACACTCCATTGACCACCCACACTCCTCAAACATCCTCCTCCTTCTTTCTCCCCATCTTGTCTTCATTACTGCATTCCATTAGCCACAACACCTCCTTTACTATCTTAGTTTCCTCTCTACCATACACCTTGTCCTCAAACTTTACTAGTCTCTTCACCGCATTCACTCTCACCTTCTCTTTATAACTCTCTTGCAACACGATACAATCCGGGGTCGACCTTTCCACTCCCAAGCATGTCTTGATATATGTACATTAATTGCATTCTTTCTATTTACTTCTCCTCACTCACCCCCCATACCTCACTTCCATACAGCAATATTCTTTTAACACATCCATCTAGGACCACCAGTCTTGCTTTAAACGAATCTCTCATTCTCGCACCCCATGTATCCCAAATCTGCGCCATAGCCATCTTTGCCTTTTTAGAGACATACGTCACACGTTCATTCGCCCATTCGTCTCACACATGATTTATCCTAGGTATCTAAACGTTCTCACTCTCTCTATCGTATACTATGTACAAGTTTCAAGAAAATACTACAACCTCGTCTGAATAATCTGGTGGTGGACAATTTTCAAACAGATTTTCCTGGAGTCCTTCAACATGCTATTACATAGTGTCTCAAACTTGATTCTTAGCTTTTTATGCTAGGGGAATTCACTGTTGCTTAAAATTAAAGTTCCTTTTGTCCTTAAGACCAGTCATAGCTCTTGGAGTTTTGACCATTTAAATTGCATTCTGCATGAAGCGACTTGAGGCTCTCGAAACTCTATGACTCATAAGACAAAAATCAAAATCAGAATCCTTTCTACAAAGGCTTTCTATTTGTAACTAAAAAAAGAAGAAGAAAGAGATAAAACATCAGACGACCTCATCGTCACATGGACTAATTTCATCTCTTTACAATTCTTCACCCTGATGGACCATGAGGAGACCAGCATTCTTCCTCAAGATAAAAAATGACGTGACTAAACTTAGTTGATATGTACAGATAAACAGGCACAGATATCTCTTAGCAAACCAGCAACTATCCACTTCCACTATGTCAGCTGACGGTAGCCGTTCTTTAGCAAGTTACATGCAATGGTGGAGAATTACTCCAGACTTCAACCTTTAAAAGGGTTGATGGTGAGCACATTTTAAATTTAGATTATTTACTAAAGCATCATGAAAAA
>SMLS01064929.1:0-48974 GCA_004785975.1 Popillia japonica
TAGTTTTCAAGTTTACCTTCAAATACGTGCAGTTGCACGATATATTTCACAATACTTTGTGTTTTATCGATATAACGATGTTTTGACTCATTATAAATGACGATAATTACATATATTGCATTTAAAATAATAAAAACCAATATAGCTAAAGTATAAATTGAGATATTACGTGAATGTTAGACGTCAAAAATCATGAACTACGCATCACTATGTATGAAAAAGTGTAGATCACCCACAATACAGCACCGCGAACCGGGTAACTGCAAACAATATACTCGATTCGCATTTAATTTGAAACAGACTGTACATACGTGCTCTCTTTGTTTTATACCTCGGCTTGTCCAATAATAATAAGTTTTTAGTTCTCAAAAACAACCAGATAATCTGTATGTATCTTTCTCTCCTGAATTCAAATCTTACTTCTTAAGATTTTTCTATCACATAGAGTTTTTAAAAAATACGCATTTGAAGTTTCACTAGATAGTGTAGTCACTGTAATAGCGATCATAAAATAATTACCAACTAGCGGTAAGAATGTTTGTTAATGGTATAATTACATTTGAAATAAAAGAGGTTAGCTAATAGCATGGAAACCTAAATTCCAAAAAATGAATACTTTATGTCCACGCAGTAACGAGAAAATAATATTTTTCAATCTCAGTCCGGTCCTGTTGTTCGAGCGCAACGCATAAATGGATGGGCAACACGGGCAGAACGTTGAGTCATTCACAACCATTCGTTGTCTTATGTGTACATGATGGCAAGTTATATGAATACTGAGTACATGGACATAATTTTAATCTACGGAGGCACAGGATAATATTTTTTCTCCCGTATTACGTACAGAAAACCCAACGTCTATCAGAATGATTTTCTTCGACGGGTTACTTGTTGTCAATGGTTTCGTCAGACAGAAACTCGTCTTCCAAATCTTCGATCCGTGATCCTGTTTACCGATGAATACTGCTTCACAAAAAGTGGTGTGCTGAATTACCATAATATTTTTCACTGGGCCGATAAAAACCCACAAGATATCCATCATTCAGTTCATTACAACATAGGACATCAATAAATGTATGGGTTGGAATATTAGAGGATCATTTATTTGGGCCACTGTTCTGTTGGACTTTTTCCTGTGAGGATACATGAAAAAGTTTGTTTATGATCGTCGACTGGATATTTTAGACGTCGAAGCTCTTCGAGACTGTGAGACCGGACCTCGTGGTAACTCGGGATAACCGATAATATTAAATTTTTAATTTCCTTGCGTGACAAGGCTTAAATTTAAGAGTAGCAGACTACCTGGTGACTGGAACTATTATAAACAAATTAGAAATTACACCTCAGCAGCTGTTAAGGCTGAGAAGAAGGCATACTTGGACTATCGTATGCGCAACCTCGGCCCACAAACCTTGTGGCGGGATCTTAAGCATTTGGACATTTACCGGAAGAGATAGACGACCTTGCCTGTTGCGTTGCAGGACGTTAATCTCTTGAACAATCACTTCAGCTCAGTTTCTTCTCAGGCGTCTCAAATTGATCTGCATGTTCTACATTTTTATGGTAATAGTGTTAGACCCGGCATTGATCGTTTTCAATCGTATCTGTATCTCTTTTGAACTGATGATGGATCCTTTTGGTTATAATTTCAATTTTTTAAACCATTGCTTATGTCATTTCTATTATAATATTTTTTTTGTTATAACGAATAAATGATTATGATTATGATTATGAATAATTGCTGACATTACTACTTTAAGTTTTTGTCCTACTCCTCATCAAACAGTCCTCTTCAAGAATACCACAAATTAATTGAAAAGAAAAGACTATTAACTACAAACGCGATCTCAAATAGTAAATTATTAATTACCAGATCATTAGGTAATAATATGTCGTTGTACTTTAATATTGAAAGTTTCTGTAATGAAATACAAAAACACGTGATTCTTACGAAAAAAAAACAGGTCGAAATGAATAAAATCTGTAGTAAATGTGTGACCTTGTTATAAATAGAATATTTGTGAAAAGACCACATGTGCAATTCATAGATCAGCAAAGCTGTTTCGTAAACAAATGCATGCATAGAGTATAATAAACATTTATTTACATGTTATTCAACTTGATAAAAAATATCTGTTTATGTCTATTAGAAATTTTTGCAGCGTCCGTTTCTTTCTTGTACACACGTGTCAGGCCCGGATTCAACAAAATTTGGTAATTATTAAAAGAAAAAATATTTTAATATACATATGATCGATGATTTTTTTGGATTTACCTTTCTTGTGATATTAGTTTTATACTGTTTATTTTTTCGACACTATTTATTTTACACCCTGTATATTAGACTTTATTAAACTCTAATTACATTTTCCAATTATTTCAGAAAGTTACTAACATGTCATTAATTATTTGTGTGTCAGACTCTGCAGTGTTAGTATTGTTTTGTAAAGTGACGAGTGACGGAACTTAGATATGTACCTATGTCCTATAAATATTCGGACTATCCGGACAGTTTTTGTTTCTGGAGAGTTTACTACTAAAAATCATAGGCTGTTCTCTCTCTAATAAGGAGATCTGTACTTTGGATATAGCATTACAAAACAAGATAAGCAATGGGCACTACATGTTTGTTGTGTATCTTGTGCAAATCATCTTCGTCTGTGGATAAAAGGTTCCTTTGGCAGTGCCTATGACATAGATGGAACAAAAGGATCATCTAACTGACTGTTACTTCGGCATCACAAAGATAGTAGGCTTCTCTGCCCATAAAATCTGTTGTATATCCTACTTTAACATCGACGATAAATCCCGTTGACCATTGTGAATCTCTTCCCGTTCCTATACCACGAGCGACATTTGAGAAATGAGATGATGAATTGCTGACAGTACTCATCCAGATTCTGTTTCTGTGGATCCCACTAAGCACCACATTTAATTACAGACACAACCAAACCTTTTAGTTCGTAATGTGAACTTAAGTAAAGCCAAAGTCGAATTACTTGGCTCCAGATAGCAAAGTTGGAGTTTATTATATAACAATACCAAAATTAGTTTTCGTTTGAATTTTATTCTATGAACATCAATCTTACCTAATACCTAATACCTAATGTTGGCGGTTTGATGGAAGCCATTGGACGTAATCATAAACCCGAACAATGGCGACTGTTTATTGATGCATCTAAATTTAGCTTGAGAGCAGCTCTATTGCATAATGGCATTGTATTGCCCTCCAGTATCCATGGCATATTCAGTGGAAAATATGTGGAGACCTTTTTGTGCGAATGGGATAGCCGTGCTAAGTTGCAGCATTATATTGTGAAAAGTTCGCCAAGTAGGCAGGCACGAAAGTCTTATCGATAGAAAAAATATTATTGGCCCCGTTTGCATATAAAGTCAGAGCTGATAAAGAATTTTGTAAAAGATATGGACTGTGGCGGCAGTACTGTTCAGTACATGAAAAACAAATTTTCAAAAATCAGAGAAGCCATAATAAAAGAAGGCGTCTTTGTGGATCCTCAAAGACAATTAATCAATGACGAAGTCTTCGATGCAGTTGTGCCACTGAAAGAAAAGGTGGCATGGCGGTGTTTCAAATCTGTATTAATCGGCTTCTTGAGTAACAACAAAGCGGAAACTTTCATGACTTTCGCGGAAGAAATATTTTCCGTTTACCATAAAATTTGGATTTTTAAGCAATAAATTTGGGAGATGTAAGTGACGAGCATGGCAAACATTTCCATTAAGACCTTTCAACGTTAAAAAAACAGTAGAAAATTGTCAAATAGAACGTTGTACATTTTATTATGATAAATGAATATACTTACTTCAGCGTTTTATTTCTACGCAAAATCCGTTTTGTTCCTCTCTGAAATTGCACCTGCTAGCGAAAAACTTTTAATTTGTTGATCAGTGTAATACTACTACTGTGAAACATTTTCAGTAATCAAATCCCAGAAAATCGCCTTGAAATCAGCAGATTTATATAGGTAGGTACTTACTTTTTTATATTTAAGTTTAAATACCTTGACTATTCTAAGACGGACATACAGATAGATATATTATTGATTAATTTGTAATAAGGAACAACACATTTTTTTAAATTACAAGATCTGGAGTTGCACAGTCTACTTGATTTTTTTTAATAAAAACAGGGATCAAATCGCATAGGTACCGTTGGCAGGATATTTTCAAGTAGAATTCAATATGCCACTTGTCATAGCTATTTCAAAAAGTAAGTTCGCTATTGTAAGTTAAAAATTGGGAGGAGAGACGAACTGGATAACTGAAGATCCAGTGAGCGCTGAAAACAATGGCTATTTGTTGTTGCTTAACGAATGGCAAACGCTTAAACTGTGCTCAGAGTGCGAAATAATGGATCATCTTACAAAAAAATAACGTATAGAAATTTTGATGATGGTAGGATACGGCGATAGAAGACCCAATCATGCAGAAGTACGAGATTTGTTTAATGCGGCGTATCCTGACCACAACCCAATCGCTCAATCGACGGTTACAAAAACACTAAAGTGTTTTGTGAAAACAGGTACCTTAAAGAATCGTTTGACGTGTGGCCGTCCCAAAACAGCCACAAACGATGAACATTCTGTGAATATTATGTTGGATGTTATTAATACGCCAAGGACTTCGGTACAGCAACTAGCAGTAAATCATGATATGTCAAAATGAATTATAATTAAATGAAGACGACTTTGACAGAAGATTACAATTCTGTGAAGAAATTATGCAGCGAATAAATGCTGATAGAAACTTCATTCATAATATTGTGTTTTCTGACGAAGCTACGTTTTTGCTAAATGGCAAAGTACATCAGCAAAACTGCAGGTACTGGGCAGATCGTCATCCTCATTGGATGAACGTAGCTCATACGCAGTTTCCAGAAAAAGTTAATGTTTGAGCAGGTGCGTAACAATAAATTTAAGGAAATAGTCTTATGTATGTCTTAATTTTGCGCCTAAATAATTTTAGTGTCTCTGCTGGAGCATAATAACTTTCCCAACATACTAAAATGCTTTCATCTTTCACAGGTATTGTTGGACAGAATATTATAGACCCATTTTTTATTGAAGGAAATCTTACGGCGACTAGATATCTACAACTACTACAAGAAAATATTATCCCTGACTTAACTAGATTATACTCCCACGAAAACGATCTTAAGATAATTAGCAACAAGCTATGGTTTCAGCATGATGGGGCCGCTCCGCATTATAGCCACGAAGTTGCTTATTTGAACAACGTTTTTTCCGGAAAGGTGGATTGGACGTCGAGGATATATGAATGGCCAGCACGATCACCTGACTTAACTCCACTAGATTTTTTCTTGTGGGGTTATCTGAAGAGTCGTATTTATCTTAATAAACGACACAACTTGAATGCTTTAGTACACCGAATTCAAGAAGACACCGGAAATATTCCTCGCGAGTTTATTTTGAATTCAGTGGAAGCATTTTCCAATCGAATTTATTACTGTCAAGAGGCGAATGGCGAACAGTTTGAGCATCTTTTATAAATTATTATTGCACTAGTTGAACTACATAAGCTTTACACATTGTTTCAACCATTTCGTGTTACATTAAACGCCACAAAAAAAAATTGTGGCGTTTAATGCAGCTATGGCAAGTGGCATATGGTTGAACTGTACTTGAAAATATCTTTCCAACGGAATGCAATTTGACACCCCTTTCCTTTAAAGAAACATCAAGTAGGCTGTGCTACTTCAGACTTTGTCAGTTAAAAAATAAAAAAAACTGCGGAAATAATAGAAGGCTTTGTAAACAGTAAGCATATTAAATTTTACCGATTTAGCTTGAATGAATCTTGACTGGGTAGCGACATTTAGGGGTCTAGATTTAGAACATACTGTAAACACGTTTTATAATACCCTTTATTCTCTCATTAACAAATATGTTCCGTTGAAAACTGTCACTCAGAGCCGTTTTCCTTTGTGGTTTTCCCAATCAACGATCAAAGTAATAAAAGAAAAACTAAAATTTCACAGGAAGTGGAAATTATATAGAAATAATATAGATTATATTACATTTAATGTTCTTAGAGGACGTTCTAAATATCTCATTTCTTGTGATTTCAAGCATTATATTCACAACGTTGAGGTTGGGATACACGAGGATCCGAAGCGTTTTTGGTCATTCGTAAAAACAAAAAAGAAAGCTGTCTCTCTTCCCGACATTATTTATCACGGTGATAGAGAGGCCGATAATGACAACTCAATCACTTCTTTGTTTTCTTCATATTTCAGCTCAGTTTTCGTCGACGGGAAGCTGGTCGACCACGAGACCGCGTGTGATTGCGGTGTAGGTTCCTCCTTTAAGATCTCTGAGTCCGAGGTCTGTTCCCGATTACAAAGGCTTGATGTACGCAAGGGTGCTGGCCCTGATGGCATTCCAGCAGTTTTCCTGCGTAATTGTGCTTGTAATTTAGCCCGCCCACTTGCAATTATCTTTAATATGTCGATTGCAACAGGACATTTTCCCGTCCAATGGAAGAAATCTCATGTTGTACCTGTTTTCAAATCTGGAAATAAACAGATGATAGAAAACTACCGCCCGATTTCTATACTCTCTACTATGTCAAAAGTTCTCGAATCTATTGTATATGACTACCTACTTTCATCGTTTAAGAGTCAGTGAATTCCAGAACAGCATGGATTTTTCCCTGGTAGATCTGTTGAATCCAATCTGTTGTATTATTGTGATTATATATCAAAAAGTTTGGACGGTCGTATACAAATCGATTCCGTATACACTGACTTTAGTAAGGCCTTTGACAAAATTGATCACAATGTTCTAGTGGATAAGTTAAATAATTTAGGAATACATGGTGATTTGCTGCGTTGGGTAAAGTCATATATTTCCAACAGGACTCAGGCAGTTAAGTTAAATGGTGTTGTCTCCGACTTTGTTTCTGTTACTTCGGGAATTGCTCAGGGCTCTCACCTTGGTCCGTTGCTGTTCATTATGTACATTAATGATATATCGACCTGTTTTCAATACTCCAAGTTTTTACTATATGCCGATGATCTGAAAATCTTCTACCAAATACGAACATTATCTGATCAATTTAACCTGCAATTAGATCTATTTCGTCTTCATGAATACTGTGTTAGGAACAAACTATTTTTGAACTACAACAAATGTAAATATATTTCTTTTTCCAGAAACCGAATCATTTATAATCATCCCTACTTGTTGGGAACTTGCGAACTGGAGCACGTATCTCATATCAAGGATTTAGGTGTGATTTTTGACAGTAAACTACTGTTCAATCGTCACATTGATTTTATTACGACCAAAGCTTTTCGATCTCTAGGTTTCATCATACGCACGACGAAGTCTTTCACAAATGTAAAGTCTATAATTTCTTTGTTTTATGCTTACGTTTACAGTATACTTAATTACGCTAGTGTTATCTGGAATCCCCAGTACAACATTTACATTACTAGGCTCGAATCTGTACAGAAGAGATTTATTAATTATCTCTTAAGAAAATACAATATGCCCCGTTACAGTTACACTGCTTCACTAACTGAATTAAACCTTGCGCTTCTGAAAATTCGTAGGGAATGTACGGACATGGGCATTCTGTTTAAAATTTGTAACGGTCTCATGGATGCACCTGAGATTCTTGCGTCGATTGATTTCAATGTGCCACCAATTCCAACTCGTAGCACGACGCTTTTCAAACCAGCACTTGCTCGAACTAGCTCATATAAGAACTCCCCCATTTTGCGCCTTCTTTATAATTATAACACAAACCATAATTCGGTCGACATATTCAACAACTCATTTCATTCATTTAAACAAAAAATTAAAACCAGTTAATTGGCTAATATGTTTCGATTTTGATCAATAGGTATAACTTCCTCCATAGTGTTTGTTTTCTTTCTCCTCGCTTTTTCTTCGTCTTTCTTTTCTTTTTTCCTTTTTTTGTATACTTCTTTACTTTCTTTTTCTCACTGAACAGATATCCGTTTAATATTTTACTTAGAATAAGATTGTTTTATGTACTAATTTTCTATTTTTTGTACTAGCATAAGAAGCTATTTTTATGTACACGCTATTATTTTGTGGATGCTATTGTGGGTTCGTCCTGTTTGCGTCCCAAATAATGTAAATAAATAAATAAATAAATCGTTCTGAAGTAACAAGCCCTATTCCATACATTTGGTACGCACGTATGTACCTATTTGTACGTAGATATATTGTTGAATCGTACAATTGCAATATATGAATTATGTATCATTATGCTCTTTATATATTATTAAAGAAGAACTTACAAATGTCCATTTTCTAATGTCCTTTATATCTTATAGAATTTGAAAAATAAATTGGCCAACATTTTGAAAACGCTGCATCATCCTCAAGTTTTTGTGATAGAAACTTTTCTTTTATTGTGAAAATTACTGAAATTATACATGCAACTGAAGAAGAACAGATGAGCTAAAATATTTCAGTATATATCTGGATCATAACGAATCGTTGTAGTAATATTAAAGAAGATGCTCCAAGGTGTTTCATTCATTGATGATGTATGCAATACAATTGCATACATCATGTATTGCAACTGTTAGAACGGTGCTTGCCCATATTCAAAATTCAAATCGAACAGAACAAACCTTTTCTGCTATAGAAAGCGTACTCCAAATACTGACTGTATCGACAATCTACCTCCTGGGACTTTTTACATAGATCAAACAACACTTATTTTGCTGCAAATGTAATTACAGCAACTTCTTAAGCTGTATTGCTTATTATATAAATGTGTTTCCATGGCTTTGATCGAGCACTACTTCTGCGTAAAAGATGTTCTTTTGCTGAGTATACTCAGTGACATTGGAAGGGTTGTACGCAGAATGACTATATTTAAAATATGCTATAATAAGAAGGTTAACTTTTTATCATTGATACTTTTTTGTGAAAAAAAATCTCTTACTTTTCTACGAAGGGATTCAAGTTCATGAGAGCTGAGCAATATAGAAAAGTTTAGCTATTGCGTGTCTGCAGAAATAAAATTGATTTTGATCATAGTATGTTATGTTTACATTCATAGGTTGTCGTAAAAAAAAATCGATAAGGCATTCATAGATAATTCTCGCCACATTGAACGTTATTCATTAATCATTAATTATCTGCTAGCAACATTATATGTATATCTATCAAAAAGGAATCTACTGAATGCATGCCATAACGCTTCTTTGAGTTTAGAAAAAATTAACATAGTTTGCAATAAGTCTTTAAACTACTTCAAAAGTTTTAAGATCAATTAAGATTAGATAAAATTTGAACATGAACGACCCCAAACATGTTCAGATTTTTATATTCACAGATTCACACACAGGTGCTTAATTGTTGTATACTTTATTGAATAAAAATAATAAATAAATAAAATGCCAGTAATCGTCAGTATACATTAGAAACAATGATATATTTGCATATATTAACATAAATATTAACATACAGTACACATTTATTATGACTTCTAATTTTATTTAGATCTTGATTCTAGTCTAATCCACATACCATTTTCACCGACCATATTAAAACTTTTCGTACTTATTTTGACAGGTATCTGAGTCTTATCAATAGCGACAAAATTAAATTTAGATAGCATATAGAAGAAAAACGTTTTCGTCTCCAAAATTGCAAATCGTGATCCGAGACAATTCCTAGGACCTAAACCAAATGGCATGTAGGTGTAAGGTTTAATGCTTCCTTTATTTTCATCGCTAAATCTTTCTGGATCGAAGCTGTCTGGATTAGGATAATATTTTGCATCCCTATGTATGCCAACAATAGACAAAAATATTGCATCACCAGGTTTCAAATGTACAGGCTTCTCGTCTGTATTAACAGGGTCTATTGTGAATGGTTTCGAACATACGCGGTCAGTAATGATGGAGGGAGGCCATTTGCGAAGAGTTTCTGTAAAAACATATAGTTATATTTCATCAAAAATTAACAAAATAATAGATAAATACCGCAAACGATCATATCCATGTATTTCATTTGCATTAAAGCTTCATATGTCAATTGGCCCTTAGTTTCTGTTAAAATTTCGTCAATTTCTTCCTGCAACCTTTTCTGTACATCAGGATTCACGACCAATTCGTAAGCCATAAAACACATTAACGTTGATACGCTATCAAATCCAGCAAAGAAAAACCCGATTGCTTGAGCTGCGATATCAAGATCAGTTAATTCATGTGTGTGGTTTGATGTTGTCGTATGTATTGCAGATTCGTGAGCGGTAGCAAATCCAGTATCAACAATTTCATGTGAAAGGTCATCAATCTTTTTGCCTTTTCTAGCTTCTAATAGCAAATTGATCATATCAGGACGAACTATTCCATGCTTTTCTCGTGTTTCTATCGTATCTTTTATTAACTTCATAAAGAAATCGTAAATGTCTTCTGGAAAAAACTTCAGCTTCATTACCTAAAATAACAATTTGTGAAATTATCAGCGTTTAAGAAATTTTAACTGTACCTTACAAAATCCTGGTACTATAGAATATAACAGGACTTTAATACATCTCCAGAATGGGAAAGTAGTTGTTCTGTTTCCCATGAGGTAAAACTCATTATTTTTCTCGTTAATAGAATCACATTTAACTCCGAAGGCCACCGAAGCTATAACATCGTTAGCATATCTGGTGGTGGTATCTTTTAATTCTATATTTATCGGTTCTTCGTGTTTCAAGAAATAATTCATGTAACCTTCAGCACATTCTGTCATTAAAGAAAATATTATTTTCATTTTACTTGATGTGAAACTGGGACTTAGCCTGGATCTCATTTCTCGCCATTCAATATCTGCAAAAGAATTGATGTTGCAGGATATTGCGATTTAGTAATGATAGTTTCTACCCCTTAAGGCAAACAAATTTTTGCTCCAAAGTGGATCTATACCATCTGGAACGAAACTTCTATGGTTTAAGAAATGATCGAACTCTTTAACTGTTACTTGTTTGATAATTTCCGGATCTTTTATTGTAAGAACTGGCAATGTTCCTTGGTATACTCCAAAATACCTAATATAATTCTGGTTTAAAGTTAATGTAGGGAGACGAAGATTTTTATTACCTTTCATTTGGAAATTGATCATACAACCGTTTCAACAAATCAAAAAATGATTCTCGTCCAAAGAACACGAATGCATTATCTCCTAGTAGATAAACCTGTCTTGCTTGCTTTATACCTTGATCTCTCCAATAGCTGTAATGACGTGATAACTTCCAAAGAGAAAATGCAGCAAGTGCAAGCAAAATCCATAATATCATTTTGTTATCTTCTTTTTAGTCTGTAAAATATGATAAAAAGTTTTGTCATATCTAACATAATAACTGCAATATATTATCATTGTACATATACAGGGTGTCCATTTAAGACCGCGGTCTTTGATTGCAATCGTTAACTCAATAGAAATTCTGATTAACGGTATGTTAATGAGGATAAAAGGACTACATTTTAAAATTAATTTGACTTATAAAGAGTGTCCCAAAAAACCGTACAACGTAATTATCATTTTTTTTTAAATTGAATGACCTCCTTTTTTCTATTGAACTGAGTGTAGTTTCAGATACTTTGTTTACCCCTAAAATAATTTTGCTTTAAAATGCGACATTGCCAGGTTATTGAATTTTTTATATTTTTTTTGCCGAAATCACTACTTTAGTTAAATTTTAATTCCCCCGTCATTTTTAATTTATTTCCAATGAAATTTTGCAAAAAGTCTAAACTGGCATCATTTTATCTTATAAGAGAGGAATGTTATGTGTTTATTATACAGGGTGTCCAAAAATATTATTTGCATATCAATATCTTCAATTCTATTTTATGTCATTTTCTTAAATAGAAGTAGTATGTATCGATAGAGTATTTATTAACCTTTAAAATGATATCAATAGTTCCACTTTTATCGTTTACTATTTTCTTTAAATTCCAATTAAATAAATAATTATCCATGTTTTTCATGCATTGTTTATAATAATTAGTGGGAGTTATTTTACTCTTGCCGTAAGTTAAACAAAATTGTTTTCTAAAACCCTTCATTGTCGTAAAACAACATAACTTAACAATAATCACAAAATGAAATGATTTATTATTGTTATTGGTGAACGTTTTGGGAACTCCTTAGTTAGGAGTGTATGCGCAAAAATATTCAAACAATAGACATCCTGATGAAAGAATACTGCAGACAATAAAGAATAAACTTAATTCTGCTGGAAGAATAGTTTATGGAAAAAAGAAACAGAATAAAAATGATTGAAGAAGAGCAATTAAGAATCTACTTGGTAGTGAGAGAGCTCTAAATAACTATTTAATAGGAATTTCAAAAAAATCATGCTTCTGACAACTATGAATAGAAATAAACATCCATATTCATCCGTATTCAGAACTTATTTATGGTCAGGAAATTTTGAAGAGATTTAGGTTTCGTGCTACGAAAATAGAGATATCAACGTGACCTACTTAATAAAAGAACTTTCATATTAAAATTTAAGGTACAAAAATTACACAAAAATTGCATAAGATATACAATAAAAAAACCGGAAGGTCACGGTACTCGACGTGTAAACCACGCTAGCGACGAAAACCTTCTGACCAATGTTTGTTGTTGTTGTTGACTAATGTTTGTTCGCATATTTTTTGCCTATTTTCGTAATTACTCGTAATTAGCTAATACACTCAATTAAGTAGTCGAAAAATATTCTATTTAGTTCAACATTTCAAATAAAAACTTTACTAAAAAAAAAAGCAATTGTAGTCTTCTAGTATTATACTTCACTGCACGTATTTTTAAATCATATGGTTTTGCTTATATATTGTTGTGTCACGAATGACGCAAATAAAAACTATTAGTTGTTATAAAATAACCAGATTATAATGTGAATTATCTTTTACAATGATTAACTAAAACTGCCCTCCCTCTTCCCTTACCTTATAATTTCCCAATTTAATTGTATGATGTGTGTGTGTGTAATTCGATGTCCCTCTGCTGTCCGTTTGTTTCATTTGCCGTCTCCTTGTAGTTTTAAAATCTTTTAGTTCTTTCCGGCGGTTTTCTTTTTGTTACACACTTTAATTTCGATTGTTGATATTCTAACTGGCACTTTCAACTTATTATTCGCTTTTTTGTGATGTGTTTTCTTTACACAAGTTTTGTTGTGACTTCTCTCTTCTGTCAAATTTTTTAAACTTATCAACAACTCCCCCCTCCCTTTTGTTTTCTGTTTCACCAAGGATACCAGCCGCTGAATTCTTGATTCCACTTGATATTTTAAAAGGTGTTGTTTGTAATTCCAGCTTGAAATTTATTGCTGTTACGCCAAAATGAATATGATTATGCATTGTATATTTTTGTGATGTGTTTTACAATAAATTTTGAGGAATAAAATTTTTCACATTATAATCTAGGTTTTTTGATTTTTCTCTGTGTACGTCACTCATTGAAGTTTTTTTTTTAATTAAATAATTAATTATAAATTATTTTAAATTAATTAACCTATCTAAAGAGATAGTAGTAAACAATCCGAGTAGAGTAAGTAAATATTATTGTTAAAACAATTGTTTCTTTAATCATTCATAACATAATATAATAATTGTATACATATATACATATAGCATTAGTAAAAAGTCCCGAAACGGTCGAATAACTTTGTTATTTGAAAATTATGATTTCTGAAATTTGGTATGGGGGTATAGTTAATATAAATGCATTTTATGCAATACAGTTTATATTTTTTTCACTTCCGGTTTAAGTGGCAATACGTCCAACTTTTTTTTTTAAACGGAACGCCCAGATTTTTTTAACACTTTTGAATGCAAAATAAAAAACTACGTTCAGGAAGTATTAAGATGTTTATTTTTATTCACAAGAAAACAGTTAAAAAATTAAAAAGTGTCCTAATACAGAAAAATCAAGATACCTGTCTATTCAGGTTGCGATTACAATAATTGTTCAAAATGCTCTCCATTTACAATTTGACAAAAATATAAACGGTCAGTAAAATTTCTTATTGAATTTTGTATTTGTTCTGGAGTGATGCGATTGGCTTCTTGAACTATTCTCTTTTCCAATTGTTCAAGATTATGGGGACGATTTTTGTACACTTGACATTTCAAGTGACCCCAAAAGAAAAAATCTAATGGCGAGAGATCTGGCGAACGTGCTGGCCATTCGATTGCTCCTCTATGTCCGATCCAACGTTCCGGAAAAATTTCATTCAAAAAATCGCGGACATTATGGGCAAAATGGGGGGGGAGCTCCATCTTGTTGAAACCAAAAATGTGCATTAGAGTGATCACCTATGTTTGCATTTGGAAAGAGGGCCGCAAGTGCTGGAACAACCTCATTTCGCAATAAATTTAAGTAGACGTTGCCAGTTAAATTTCCTCTTATAAAAAATGGTCCTATGGTGTTGTTTCCAACAAGACCAGCCCAGACATTCACCTTTTGAGGACGCTGTGTATGGACTTCTTCAATCCAATGCGGATTTTCAATTGACCAGTAGCGACAATTATGTCTGTTCACAGTGCCGTTGAGACAAAACGTTGCCTCATCTGAAAAAATGATGTGATCTAAAACATTAGGCTGCTGCTCAATCAATTCCGTCATTGTTTCGCAAAAATGTAGTCTACGATCTGGATCATCTTCAGTTAACTCATGGACAGGATACATTTTATAGGCTTTCATTCTTGCTGATTTAAGAATCTTATGAGCAGATATTTGAGAGATCTCATGAATTTGACCTAATTCTGTTGTGGACACGTAATGATTTTCTTCCACTGTAAGTAACACATTCAAACTAGTTTCTTCATCTGTTGCTGTTAATGGACGTCCCCTTCTAGGTAAATCCTTCACCTGACGAAAGACTTCAAACTTTTGAATTGTTGGGCATACCGTACTTTTACTAATGTGACGATCCGGATAAACAGTATTAAACAAAATACGAACCTCTTCAAAAGAACGTTGACGATCACCGTACCCACGCATCATTAATATCTCAATTCGTTCTGATTCAGTAAGTTTTACTGCCATTTTCAAATGTGTCAATGTCTAAAATAAGTAAATTTATAGCGATGCAAAAGTTAAAACGCTTTTAAAATTGTCAAATGTGACGGCAAAAAGAATGCAAACACTAAACAACAATTTTTTCAAAGGTATCTTGTTTTTTCTATATTAGGACACTTTTTTAATTTTTTAACTGTTTTCTTGTGAATAAAAATAAACATCTTAATACTTCCTGAACGTAGTTTTTTATTTTGTATTCAAGTGTTAAAAAAATCTGGGCGTTCCGTTTAAAAAAAAAAGTTGGACGTATTGCCGATTAAACCGGAAGTGAAAAAAATATAAACTGTATTGCATAAAATGCATTTATATTAACTATACTCCCATACCAAATTTCAGAAATCATAATTTTCAAATAACAAAGTTATTCGACCGTTCCGGGGCTTTTTACTGACGCTGTATACATACACACATATGTATGTGTAGATACATACATAACATATACAAAACACGACACAGTAATGTGAAATCTATTCGAATATAATAAATACGTAAATTCAATGTAAGATACATTAAATAAAATCAAATATGTATGTACATATCATTAAATATGTAGTGTTATTACTTACTTTTCTATTGTTTAAATTTGATGCAAATACACACAGAACTTTGATTTTAATACTATCGAAAATATCACTTTTAAAGTTACAAATTCATACACTGTACATGATTGCTACAGATTTTAACATTACAGAACCTACTCTCGTTAGACCTTGTATTCTTATACGCACACATATGTAAGTTGTTTAATCTACCAAAAATAGCATCCAATTGATGGAATTATAAATCAAATAAAGGTTAGATAAAGCAATTATATCGTTAATAAAACTGAAAATTTTGTTAATTCGCATCAAAATGCAAAAGTATTAGCAAATTAATAACTGCAATTGCTCGAAATTATTTTTAGGAGGATTGCTTGTCTATATCGTACTACAGAAAAAATGATAATTTAAGTATTAAATTTTTATTTATACCACAGTTTTATATCTCAACACACATACATATATTGTTTTTCTCAATTCGTTCTTGGTTCAATCCCAATCCACATACCATTTTCACCCACAGGATTTAAATTCTTCCTGCATAATTTAATAGGGATTTGAGTCTTGTCGATTGCGACAAAGTTAAATTTAGACAGCATATAGAAGAAAATCGTTTTAGTCTCTAAAATTGCGAATCTCGATCCAATACAATTTCTGGGTCCCAAACCGAACGGCATATAAGTGTAAGGTTTGATATTTCCCTTATTTTCATCGCCAAATCTTTCCGGATCGAAAGTATCCGGGTTAGGAAAGTACTTTGAATCTCTATGAATACCGTTAATAGGTACAACTACTACATCCCCAGGTTTTAAATGTATGGCGTGTTCGCCTGGATTGACTGCTTCTATGGTGTATGATTTGGAGCACATACGGTCAGTAGTAATGGCTGCAGGCCATTTACGCAGAGTTTCTGAAAATTTCTAAGTTTAGTTTTACTGAAACTGAATTTATATATGAAATAAATACCTGATACAATCATGTCCATATACTTCATTTTCACTAGAGCTTCGTAAGTCAATTTTCCCTTGCATTCATTCAAGGTAGTATCAATTTCGTCTTGTAATCTTTTTTGAATCTCAGGATTCACGACCAATTCGTGAGCCATAAAAGACATTAACGTGGATACACTCTCGAAACCAGCAAAGAAGAAAATCATTGCTTGAGCTGCGATATCATCATCAGTTAATTCTTGTTTGGGTTTCATAACGCTGGTATGTATGGCAGACTCTTGAACCGTGGCAAATCCAGTGTCAATAACTTCGCTTGAGCCATCATCAGTTTTTTTGCCTTTCCTTGCTTCTATCATCAGGTTAATCATGTCAGGACGAACTATTCCCTGCGATTCTCTTATTTGTATAGCATCTCTGATTAACTTAATGAAGAAATCGTATACGTCACGTGTCAGAATCTGCATTTTAATTACCTGAAATCACTGTTTATAGTTAAAATCGCTCACTGTATCAGTTTACCTTACCTTGCATAGTTTTGGCACCATAACAAACAGAAAAAATTTGAGAATAAGGAAATAAGAGAAAGTAGTCGTTTTCTTGCCCATGCGATAAAACTCATTATTTTTCTCATTAATGGAATCGCATTTAGCTCCGAAAGCTACCGTCGCAATAACATCATTAGTAAATCTCGTAGTAATATCTTTCAATTCTATGTCTATAGCTTTTTTCTGTTTCAAAAAATAATTAACGTATTCCTCAGCACATTCGGTCATTAATGAAAAAATAACTTTCATTTTGCTTGAGGTGAAACAGGGACTTAGAGTAGATCTCATTTCCCGCCATTGTGTATCTAAAAAATAATTATTTTGTGTAAGGGTGTTTAAATTTGGTTGATGATGACGTAGTACCTCTTAAAGCAAACAAATTTTTGCTGCAAAATGGATCTACGTTATCCGGAATGAAAGATTTATGGTTCAAAAAATGGTCAAATTCTTTGACCGTAATTTGTTTAATAATATCTGGATCTTTTATGATGAGGGTTGGTGCTGTGCCTTGATACGTTCCAAAATACCTATCAATCACAGTAAAGTTAATAACCCAAGCTCTAAATTTTTTATTACCTTTCGTTTGGAAATGTATCGTACACCCATTTAACCTTATCAAATAGTGATTCTTTTCTTAAAAAAATAGATAAATTTTCCTTGAGTAAATCGAGTTTCTTTACTTGTTTCACATTTCGATACGTCCAATAGCTATAAACTTGTGATAATTTCCATAGAATAAACGTAGCTATGCCTAACAAGATCCAAACTATCATCATAGTACCTATCTATATCTAGAATCCTGCACAAATTATACAAAAAATAAGTCTTGGAAGAAACAGTTTCCTTTACTGGTTTTTTTGACAACTATCAATTTAACAAAAAAAAATCAAAAAATCGTCGTAACTCACATGAAGGCTGTCAAACTATTGAATCCTTTACCTTTTTGGCGGGTGTAAACTGTCAAAATATGTTTGATAGGTGTTACATTACAGTATAGTTATTTTAGACTTATCGTTGAAAGTAGATATCAATTACGCACATACGGTTGTAAAAAGTACAGCTATCAGCATATGTCTATACCTACCTTTTTTATAATTTCAATAGTTGCACGAGTTATACTTTTTGAGAACTGTCAAAGTATACAAGTACTAATTTTATTAAAATTTTGATACCTATAACTGTCAAAAGATTTCTGATGTCATTGAAATCGTAAAAGGTTAAAATACTTTCGGAAGCTATTACAACTTAAAAATACAGATACATTTTCGACATGTTAAACAGTTTTTATTAATATTAATAAGTAAATCATAATTTATTATTTAATTCTTTTACAAAATATTCATAGTCGTAGGCAGGGCGTTTCATGCATCTCCCTAAATTTATGTTGCTTTATTAATAATAAATCATAAATCCATATAGGCAGATTTTTATGGCAGTTTATTTTTCATAAAAAAATTGCGTAATTCTAGGTATTACTTTTACAATTACTCAATTATTTTTCTGGTTACAGCAATTAAGAACTTACTTACTTTTTATTTGTGTTACACTTATAAACAAGTAAATAGTAATGAAAATACGAAACCTTGACTTCAACAATCCAGCCAAATAACACTATTACATATTAAGGTCTGTTCGTTGTAACAATGAGTTACGTAATTTAACGCGGCTGGCTTGATCATTATTAGTGAATTTACGCTCATACTGAATTTAGTATACTTATACATCGTTAAGGCTTGATAAGATTAAAGGAATGTTACTAGAATATAACCTTGTTAATCTGTTTATATATTGGAATAATGGTCAGTTCTCCCAAATATTTTTTTTTATAAAATTTTATCTTACGCTAACATAACTTCAAACGTGCCCAAAAATTTATGGAGCAAAATAGAAGATGTGATGACTCTAAATCTGTATATAATCAAGTATATCACAATTTGAAACAAGAAACCTGATTTCCATAATCTCCCGATGAACTATGGATTGCTTCCTCAGAAATTTTAGATAGCCTACCTAAAACTAAACTGTCGTATCTTCATTATTTATTTATCTGTCAAAGAAAGTGCCAAAGTTGAGTTGTGTAGCTGTATTTGTTAAAAAGTGATGTTGAATTAAAATAGAAGCTGCCAAAGATATTAATAACACATTAAGAAAAATGACTGTCATTAAATCTCTGCACAAGGAAAGTTTAGCACCACAACAAATTTATGAAGATATGGTTGGTGTACCGGGACATGATGCGCTTTCATATCACGTGATCTCGAGAATGTCGATGTGGAAGAAGAACTTGCGAACATGCAAAAAGTGCTGCTCGGATCTAAACTGTGTCCACTCAAGAAAATGTTGGCCATGTCTGCCACTTGATTAAACAAAATCGTCGGTTAACTACTGGGCCTTTAGCACAGACTTCTCATACGATACAATCAAAAATAATCAATTACTATTTGGGACTTCATAAGGTGTCTGCAAGATGGATATACCCTGGTATTGACACCCGAACCGAAGCAAGAGAGAGAGAGAGAGTCACGACTTCAGATACGAATTTAAAATTGTTTGACAGTGATCTACACAAAATTCTGAATCAATTTGTTACCGTTGATGAAACCTGGGTTCAATACTTCGATAAGGAGTCAAAAGTCCAAAACAAGTAGTGGCGACATCGAGGGTCTCCACCACCACGCAAGTTCATGATACAACACTCGGAGAGTATTATGGCCACCATTTTCTAGAAAAAAGAAGAAGAAAGTTGGTGCGTTGAATTTTGTTTCATCAGGATACTGCCTCAGTGCATAAGAGCTTGATTTCTTTATATGTGAATAACAATGAAATTTTCGAGCTGATGGGTATTCCACCATACTCACCTGACCTAGCTTAGGGACATAATTTAATAGCAATCACCAGATTATAACAGCAATGGATGAATTCTTCTGTGATCAAGACCACAAGTTTTTTCAAAAAGGTATAAATATGTTAGAACTTATGGAGATGGAATAAGTGTCTTGAATAAGTGCAGGGTGACAATGTTGATAAAAATATTGTTTTACATATACATATGTTGAAACAATAAATACTGTACTTTCCTCGTATCTTCTTTGTAAAAAAAGAAGAAAAATGGTGCCAAACCATATTTTCAATTAATTCTTCAAACATAAAACTACAGATAAGGCAACAGAATAGTAAATGACGTACATAGTTGCAACACTCTTTACATTTTTATTAACTTTGGATCTATGAATACTTTAAGAAATTGCTTCCCAAAAAAGGCATTCCAGAATCTTATATGTTGACACAATAAATACTGTAGTTTCCTCGTATCTTTGTAAAAGAGAGAGAAAAATGGTAGCAAACCATATTTATAATTAATTCTTCAAACATAAAACTACAGATAAGGCAACAGAATAGTCAACGACGTAGTTGCAATATGCGAACACATGTAAATAAACATGTCAACAATGTCAAAATAACTGACAATTGACAGGAGGATATTATTTTACTCTCTTTCTCTACCCACTCTTTACATTTTTATTAACTTTGGATCTATGAATACTTTGAGAAATTGCTTCCCAAAAAAGGCATTCCAGAATCTTAAATAAGAATAATTATATTTTAAATTTGCCTTTTACATATCCGTGACAAAGCAACAAATATGGCATCAATGTCTATTTTACTTAAAAAAAGAAGAAGAAAAACTAAGAAAATGAGAATTAATTTTTGATAAAAATGAAACGCCTTGGAGTTGATTTGAATTAATTTTTGTAATAACTTTTACATAGTAGCCTTCACGATTTTAACTAATGTCAAAATAGTTTCTTTCAGATTTGACAATTTGAAGCTGTTAAAAATATTTAACACATTTCTGAAAGCGTCTAGAATACGTACATACGTACACCGAAAGAAATAAATAGTGGGGCAGTTTCCATATAACAACGTATTGAAACTGTCCAACCTTTTCTTTCTTTGAGTGTACCTACGTACAATAAAAGTACTTTTTTGTTGTAGAAATAAGAATATTAAATAAGTCTGTTAAAATATTTCTGACAGTTCGCAAATTGAAGAATAAGTTATTTTCTATAGTTACAACACTTGCATGGGCTTTATATTTCTTGTAAAACTGTCAAGGTACCAACACATTCAGTAGCTTATTTTTTTCATGATTAGAACTTTGAAAATGTCCCTAATATCTAGCAAATGTAAAAACAGCAGGTTTTATTTAAATTTGACAGTTATAACTAGACAGATAGCTATTTACATGACTTCTATTAAAATGTACAAATATTGCTGTTTTTTCACAGCTGTCAAACCATTAACTAAATAATTGACAACGAAGTAATTTTGTAAGTAAGGTAGTCTGATAAGTTTAAAGGTTACTTCAGTTGCACCCATCATAAATTATGTAAATATAAACATCATATATAAGATATGAATTTTTGCATATGATAAGGACGGGTTAGGGGAAATGTAATAAAAACGTAGTGATTACTAAAATAAAACATAATATGTATAATATTGCGAGAACTCTGTACATAACTTTATAAAAATCATTGTTCTCTGCGCTCGAGACCCACCCACATTCCATTTTTACCTTGAATATTAATTTTATTTTTATCTAATACAAGAGGGATTTGTGTTTTTTCAGTTACCACAATGCTGAATTTTGATAAAATATAAAAGAATATAATTTTGGTTTCCAGAATTGCAAACCGCGACCCAATACAATTTCTAGGCCCAATCCCAAAGGGCAAAAAAGTGTAAGGCACAATATTTCCTTTATTAATACCGCTGAATCTCTCCGGATCAAATTTCTCTGGATTAGGATAATATTGAGCATCTAAATGAATCCCATTGATGGAAATGAATATTACATCACCAGGATTTAACACAACCGGTTTTTCGTTAGATTTTACTGGCTTTATCGTAAAAGATTTGGAACACATACGATCGGTAGCTGCAGCTGGAGGCCATTTTCGGAGAGTTTCTTTAAGACATAATAAATACGTGTATTAACAGAGTTTATTTTGCTACTTTCAATCGTCGTTCTCACCTGTAACAATCATATCCATGTAGTTCATTTTTATTAACGCTTCATAAGTTACTTCTCCTTCACATTGCTTGAGAATTTCGTCGATTTCCTCTTGTAATTTTTGTTGAATGTCAGGATTTAGAGCTAATTCGTAACCTAAGAAAGACATCAATGTAGCTACGGTATCGAAACCAGCGAAAAAGAATACTAGCGCCTGAGCTGTTATATGTATCTAAGTTGGTTAATTCCATTTTGACTGATTTATCTGTTAGATTTGTTGCAGATTCTTGGACTGTAGTAAATCCAGCATCGATTCCTTCATTTTCTGCTGGATCGATATATCGTCCTCCTTTTCTAGCTTCTAATAATTGGTTAATCATATCTGGTCGAATAACGCCTTGAGTTTCACGTACGCGTATTGTTTCTTTAATCAAATTTACGAAGAAGTTTTGTAATTCGTTTGTAAATAGTTTTAATTTTAATATCTGCAAGGATGAAGTCAACATTTTCAATACCTACACTAATTTAAATTTTTTAATTACCTTACACAACTGTGGTACAGTAGAATATAAGAAAATACGAATAGTTTTTGTAAACGTGAAACTGGTAATCTTTTTACCCATCATATAGAACTCATTTTCTTTGTCGTTAATAGAATCGCATTTAATTCCGAAAGCTGTACTTGCTATTACATCATTCGTGTATCTAGTAGTAATATCCCTCAATTCTATACTTATTATCTTATCCTGTTTCATGAAGTAATCGGCATAATCTTTAGCACAATCAGCCATTAAAGTAAATATAATTTTCATTTTACTGGAAGTGAAGCTTGGGCTGAGAGTCGATCTCATCTCACGCCATCGAGTATCTTTTTAAAAGAAATAATTTAATTTAATAATTAATCGCGTCATGTACTGACGAGCCTATACTATAACACTTGTTTACCTTTCAAAGCTGCCAAATTTTTATTCCACAAAGGTTCAATATCTTCTGGAATAAAGGACCTATGATTTAAAAAGTGGTCAAACTCTTTTAACGGTTATTTCTTTGATTATCTCCGGATCTCTAATTAATAAAGCTGGCAACATTCCCTGATACATTCCCATATACCTATAACACTCATAATTTTTTTTTATAGAAAAAAGTTAATGCCTATACCTTTCTTTTGGGAATGCCTTATAAGCATTAAGCATCATCTCAAAAAAGTTTTCTTTTCTAAAGAAGATGGGTGCATTATCACCGAGAAGGTAAACTGGTTTTCTTTGTTTAACTCCTTTGTCTGTCCAGTAATTGTAACGTTTTATTAACTTCCATGTAGCAAAAATTGACGTAACTATTAGAATAAACGTTATCATTCCGATCATTCCGATATTTTAGCTAGTAAAGTAAAATCTACAAATATCCATATATAATTACCATATATATTTGATTTTTTATAGATTCTTAGGAAAATATTTGCGGTAAACAATGAACGCTAATTAATATTGTAAACACAACAGTTCCTATAACACGCTATATTTATACCTATACACGCTATGTTTATATACTGTTGTACTTCCCCAAGTATACGGTTTTATGTGTGTTAAACTTATTACGACTACTTATATAATAATAGTTATCAACAATATTATTTAAGTGATGTTATTGTCGTCTGAAAATTGTTCATGTTAGAGAGTTTAACTTGTCTCCAATTACTTAATAAGATATAATATGACCCTGACAATTTCCAGGGTTAACAAATTGAAATTCAAGAATATGAGGTACTTTAATTTAATTTTTAAATCACCATTCTATATGGACAAACTATATATTTGTTATTTCAAGAAAACACTTATTAAATATTTACACATACGATGCATACACAGATACAAAAACCTGAACTTTATGAACTTTCCTGAATCTTTCACTCTTTAACGCAAGAATTCGTCACGTGCAAATATTGTGTACATCAGACTTTTTGTGGAGCTTTACCTATATAATAAAATGATTGCTTTAAGCTTCTTTAGCCCAATTTATTCAGAATTTTTACAGAAACATTATTCTTCTGTATAACATTACTGACAATACAGATTCTAATAAAATGAATAAATATTAATATTATTCTTACTTCTGCATTAAACTGATGTGAGTTTAACCAAATACACAGGGTGTATTGGAAATAGAAGTAAAAAATATTAAGAATGATAAGATACAATTATGTATGTAGAATATAAATCGAAAAATGTTTGTTCAATTACGACGCGAATACCAAAATTAAAATCTCCCTTATAAATGAATGAATTGAGATGCGTTTGGAATGATTACCTCGATCAAACTAACGCAAGACATCGCAAAAACCGCTGTGGATGTTATAAAAACTACGAAATACCGCTGATGTGTCATTTTTCATTTAGTATGAAAATACTATCGGACACTAATTAATAAAGGAACTTTTTATTTTAAATGTATCCAATCTATGGAATTACTTTAAACAACGATTGAAAATCATTTAACTGTAGTAAAAGTAAAACTATTGTTGTACATTCAACATTCAAAACAGACTGACTTTGATTGTCCGTTGCACACATGTCTGGGAAGGAATTTGGGCAAAATATTTTGGATTTAAGTTTCATAAAATAATATCTTTCCATTTTTCATAGTCTTTACTTTTATTTCAAATACAAACACCCTGTATGTAGTAAGAAGTCTCGAGTGACATATGTAGGTACTCGTGCGAGTACGACATACATATCTACATATATTTGAGTGGTTCTAATAGTAGACACAACGTTATGAAATACATCTTAAGTACCATCAAAAACATGTCACATTTTGTTCTTCTCTAGTTTATAGCAAAACCAAGTTAATCTTGGCAATACTGCATATAAGTACCAAACAATCATTTGTTAACAAAGAAGATGCATAAGAACCACAAGAGAGCTAATATATCTACATATCATCATTTTTTTATATTAGAAAGCTTAAAGAACGGTTTCACAACTAATTATAAGAAGCTACGAAGAGTTTTTCAATAAAAAACAAAGAATAATATCCAATTTTTAGTTCGTTTGAAGAGTTTTATTCTTTTCTTTAATTCATTGTCATTTAACCATTTCTTTTTAACTTTTCATCATCATCAGCCATGAATCGATAATAAGATCTATTCCGAGAGGCCTAGAACCCTGCACAATCGGGTGCACACATGCAATGTTACGAAGACGCAGAATAACGACGCAGCTGGGGGCAGCAAAGGGTTTATGGGGGTCAGACCGAGAAAGATTCTATTCCCCCTGTTGTGGTTCCTGATCATCGACAATCTGCTTAATTTACTGCACGGAAAAGGCTTTAAACGAACAGGGTTATGCAATGACCTAGTCGTTACAAACATGAGAAGAAAACTGTTGTTGGCCCATTTATCAATATAAGGAAATATTCGCTAGATACGACATCATCATAAAGTTATTCAAAAGACTACAATGGGTTTTTGACCTGTCAAAGACTTTTTGGAAGAACTTTGGGTCTTAAACTAAAAATGACATATACTTACTGTTCAGATCTGATTTGACCTACCCCAGTCTAGTGTAACAACACAAAGTAAGCTGCAAAAACTGCAATGACTAGTGTATCTGGAAACCAGATCGATGTACAACTGGCCAACCGCTTCAATAGAAGTGCTGCTGGAACAAGCACTTCTACATGTGGTAATTGAGTTCTCAGTGCATATAGCATTGATTTAAAGAGGTCGACTTAACCGAATATCTAGGATTCTAAAGGTACAATCTTTAACCACGCTAAAACGGACACCACGAGCGACAATTTAGGTTGCTATTTCCGAGCCGCGCAAGAAAATGGGATTCTGCTGGACCTAATTCTAAAAACGGATGCCGTGTTGGGTACACGGGACGGACAGACACTAGAAATGGGGTAGAGGCTGGCGTTCATGACCCGAAGACCAACCTCCCTAGAGGCTTAAGAATGTCTGCAACACATTTTCATGCGGAAATACACGTCATAGGCTTTTGCGTCCACGAAAATTTAGACAAGGGCATGAAGGGCGTAAACATTTACACATGTAACCAAGCCGCTCTAAAAGCTCTAGCAACGCATAGCACAACATGGTATCCCTGATGTTGGTTGCAGGACACGGGAAATAGCAAAGGAAATGCCATGCAGGGTGAGCTTATAAATAAACGCGCTGGCATGTATTCCATTGGACCAAGACCCTTCTTTGGTGTGCCAAAACTCCAGCTCAAGAAAGAAACTTCAAGACTGGGAAGCTACAGAAATGGCCTCCCACTGGAGGAAAACACCCGGACAAACACAAGAGTACTCATCCCATAGTAGGTAATAAAAGATTTCTTGATATCAGTAATAATCAGATTTAAGAAATCTTGCAAGCCTGCTCACTGGTTATTGCCCTCTATAATACTAACGTAAAAATATGGCCAAAGCTGATGAAGAAAGTAACGGCGTTTTAAAAATGGAATAGTATATAGAATATAGTGTGCACAGGTTGCGGATCGACCCCACGCAGGCGTTCACATGGTATAGGTCCCAGTAAGGAGAGATAACTGGTACTGAGCTACCCTGCTTATATACGATACAATACAACCGTCTTACTACTTCTACTCTTACTACTTCATTTTAATACGGAAATTTTAAATTTCCCGCTTATACTAACATGACTTTCCGACTAAATACTAGAGGGCGTGAAACTATCGTAAGTAATTATTAATAAGTAAATAATTTTAGTTTACTACATCATTCATAATCGTGATCATAATCAAATAATACCGCAAGTAAAGACGTAGTACGTACACGGCCATCAGGCTAGACTAATAATTGCAAGATCTGCGTGTATGTTTATAGGCCTGTTCGTTTGAATTGCTAACTTTGGTAAGTTTTGTCAAAAATAGCAAGTGTAGCAGATTAGAAACAGCAAATAGATCAGTTTCAGCGGATAAATCTGATTTCAATCGACTGCTAAAGTACTGAGCCTACCGAAGAGAACATTCACCTAAACAACACAATAACCTCAAAAACCAATAAAACACACTCTTGCGTTTGCGTATAACACGTGAGCGTTATGATCTGCTATTATTGCTCGACACTTGGAGCTTGAGCAAGTATAGCTTGCTACTTTTGATATACAGCAATTTGCTGAATGCAAACGAACGAGTGTCGAAAACACCTGTCAGCAGCGAACATACGGATATTGACAAAAGTGATATTGAGCAGTTCCAGCAACGCAAACGAACAGGCCTTATGCTCTGCCTTATGTATCTGGTTTCGCATCCAAAATGTCTGGTCGAAAGAATGTTCTAGATATTACTATCGGCGACATCTATAGTTTACTTAAGACATTAATTATTCCTCATGTATACACCGTGTCCAAAGTTATCGGTGCACTATTGCTATCTTAGTTATTTCTGTAACTACGATTTTAGTTAAATGAGCAACTTTTTAGTGTTTTTAACGCTGATTACTACGGAGTTCTTGAACAAACAATTGAATAACGCATTCTCGAGAAATTTCGAAATTTATAATTTTTTTAAATGGAACCCCTGTATTATTTGTACATATTTTGGATCATCACAATATTTTGAACAAAAAATGTCCAGTACATAACTATTCTTAACGAAAAAATAAACAAATGAGAAGCGTTCAAAGTTTAAAAAATTATTAACATGTAATTCTAAGTAGGTGATGAAAAATCATAATAGAATATTACGTTAACAGTAGAATAAAAACAACAAACACAATAATCAATATAATTTTCCTTTTGTATTACAAAATTTTGCCCAAGTGTGCTGTTCAATGCATTTCTCGGCTCTCGCGATAACGCTTTGTGTGGCTTTTTTGCGATTAATAAAGCAGTTCTGTTTGATTTTAATTGTCAAAGACACATTCTTTCACTTTTAGGCAAAACAAGCATGTGATATGCTCATTTACGTTATCAAAAACGTATAGAGTTTAAGTCTCTTTCGCACGGTTAGTTATCAAAATAGTTTATTAAGAATAGTCGGTTATTTGATTTTGTGTTGTGATGTGTTCTTATAATTATAATCATTAATTCCCCCATATTTATTAAAAATAATGCCGTTTACGCATTCAGAAAAGTGTGATATGTGTGGTGTGGATTAATGGGTAACTTATTCTAGGTCCCGTTTTCTATCATGGTACCTTAACTGGTGACCACTAGGTTGGGTTATTAACAGAAATTCTGGATGATCTTTTAGATGATGTGCCACTGCTTCATAGGCTCCGTATTTATTTACAACAGCATGGGGCACCAGCTCATACTTTCGCTAAAACTACTAATTTGTTAAATAATACCTTTCATCAAAAATGGATAGGAACCAACGCGCCTATTCATTGGCCGCTCTTTTGACTTGACACCTCTCGATTTTTATCTTTGGGGTTTTGTGAAGAATGAGGTTTACAAGCAGCGACATCCAAATGTGATGGAACTTGAAAATAGTATTAAGCAAACGTTAAATAATATTTCTGGTCGAACTATTAGAAAAGCCACATAAGGCGTTATTGCGAGAGCCGAGAAATGCAGTGAACAACACGGCAATGTCTACGAGAATTTGTTAACTTAGGCAAAATTTTGTAATACAAGAGGAACATTATTTGATTATTGTGCTTGTAGTTTTTATTCTACTGTTAACGTAATATTTTATTATGATTTTCCAACGCCTACATAAAATTACATGTTAATATTTTTTTAAACTTTGAACGCTTCTCATTTGTTTATTTTTACGTTAAGAATAGTTATGTACTGGACATTTTTTGTTCAAAATATTGTGATGATCCAAAATATGTACAAATAATACAGGGCTTCAATTTAAAAAAATTATAAATTGCGACATTTCTCGGGAATGCGTTATTCAATTGTTTGTTCAAGAACTCCATAGTAATCAGCGTTAAAAACACAAAAAGATTGCTCATTTAACTAAAATCGTAGCTACAGAAATAACTAAGATAGCAATAGTGCACCGATAACTTTGGACACCCTGTATATCTGATGCGACGCAGTATACAAATCATACAAGTTTTAGGTATACTTTCATAACAAGTGATATCTTTCTATAACAGATTTATTGATTACAACTTCCTGCATCAACAAATCTGGTGTTTTATGCATTACAGGAATGAAAAAATAAAAGCATTGTAAAAGTTACATTGGTGTTTATTGAATAGAAAGAAAAAAAGTCAACCATTTGATAATATTAAAATATTAAAACATTTTTTTACAAAAGCTTACTCTCCAAAAAATAA
This sequence comes from Popillia japonica, assembly GCA_004785975.1. Lineage (NCBI taxonomy): Eukaryota > Metazoa > Arthropoda > Insecta > Coleoptera > Scarabaeidae > Popillia > Popillia japonica. Next base: position 29,425 of record SMLS01064929.1, read on the forward strand.
AACGGAAATCGATACACGAATGAAGCTTCCGTTTTATTTCACGGTCTGTGCTGCTAAATCATCAGAACTAATACCCAACAAGGCTAAGTCGTCATTAGGATCGTCAGGAGGTAATGGCGGAGGCTGTAAAGGCATGGTATGAGATAAAGGAACAGAATGGGACGATTTATCACCGTTGTCCACGTTCACATCCTGCGTAAAATCAAACATAGGCGGATGAGGTGGATACATCATGTTATAATCAACCGAACCCCCATAAACGTACGAGTTATCAAATTCGAACGGTTCATGATAATCATTCAAAGGATTATCATCAAGCATTATCAAATCGTCAGAAGAAATTTCCATTTCCTTTTTATCTTTCTCCTGATCTTGTTTTTCAACTTCTTCTTCAATTTTTTTCTTCATTTTTTTATCGTCGTTGTTAATTTTAGGAGGTGGTGGTGGTTTCGGAACAGTTTCCGTAATTTTTGGTGGCGCTGGGGGTTCAGCGACAACTATTTTCGGTGCTGGAGGAGGGGGTGCTATTATCTCGGGATAACTGGATAGTTTAGGGAAACACACGACTTCCGGCTCAGGAATGAAAGCTCGAGCAAGGTTTCCAGGTTGGAACCTTGTTTGGCGCGGGATATCATAATCTTCCTTCTTGATTTCTTTCTCTGGCCTCTCGTCTGGTTTCTTATTTTTAAACAGCGGCATCCTGCCAATAAACGGCAGTTTCTTATATGAAGGTGGTGGAGGTGGTTTTCTATCAGATTTCGAATCTTCTCTGTCATATTTCCGCTTATTTCTTGGACTATGATCATCGTTATGTCTCCTGTATTTCTCCGGTGTCTTCCTTCTATGATCATAATTAGGACTTCGTGAATGTTTTCTTTCAGGACTATGAGAATGTGATCGTCTTCTCCTATATTTCTCTTTGGTTTTAAATTTAATCTGCTCGCGGATATCTTTTAAACGTTCCATTTCCTCCCTTTCCTTACGCTTAGCTTCCTCTATTTCCCTTGCTTGTTTCTCTTCTCTCTCCTTACGTTCTTGCTCCTCTCTTTCACGTTCTTTACGTTTTCTCTCTAACTCTGCTTGTCTGACTTTTTCGGCTTCTTGTTTCTGTTTCAATCTGTCCTTTAAATTTTCTAATAAAACTTTATCTTTATCCTGGGGTTGTTTAACTGTCATCCATTGATTGATTAAATGATCTTCGGTTTCCACCTCTTTAACTTCTTGAGTTGCAGATTCCTTTTTCTTCCGTTCTTCAACTAACCGTCCGATTGCTTCCCATTTTCCGGTTAATTCCTCGTTCATTATCATCTGGGCCTGAAGTTTCATTTTATTCCGCATCGCTACATGTATACTCTTCGACGGATCTTTCTTGTCGTCCTCTTCCTCCTCCGAACTGGAAGCTGATGAACTTGAACTACTACTAGAATCGCTCGAATCCTTCCTCTTCTTCTTGGAGCGTTTCTTTTTCTTTTTATCCTTACTGCTGCTATTCGACGGTGAATATTTCTCTTTGCGTTTCTTCTTTTTCTTTTCACGGTTCTCTTCGGAATCTGAGCTCCTATTACCGCGTTTCACTCTTTCCAGAGCACGTTCTCTATCTTTTAACCATTCGAGTTCCCAATGTGGATTTTGTTCGACAAAATTCTGAAAAATATACGAGAAAAATAAAAAATTAGTATGTTTGTAATACCGTCAATCTTAGAATAGTTACAGTGTAATTTTGCGAATGTTTGATGGACCGTAGATGGGTTGAAGCACAATGTAGATCGCCTACCCAAACATCGCAAAGCCGACAATACCATGCCGTGGCGGAGACGAAAAACTGGAGTCCTAAAAATGAAAATAATATGATTTAATGTTAAATCAACATTCGAAATTAATACAAATGTCAACTACATCATTACCTTTCACATTTTACATGATATGTACGTCTCGACTTAACAAAAACACTGTGGTGTGAAGCTTAAAACTAATATTACATTATATACAATATTTTGTTTTAAATGCATATCTTTTTATGCTACATACGGATATGCTTAAAAAACAAAACTTACAATAAAATTACAATTCATTTTGTACAGGTTCTAAATAATAATAAATGTTCCATATGAGTCCATATTTTATCTACAATATACATCTGATTTAATCGAAAGTGCATACATCTGGAAGACATGGGAAAATCATTATTGTTACACGTTGTCATTACCTTTAATTGGTAATCTCTTCTTGGAGGCCCCTTCCACGTACGGAAATTCTGGTTCAGCGGGCAATTTGTGCCACGGTATCTCATCGTCTTGCATCATATCACGATGCTCCTTCGTATGCAAATGTATGAGCAAGTCTTTGGCCGTTTTCGGAAATACGTCGCACATACGACACCAGTGTAATTCCGGATCGTAGTGAATATAGTTAAATTTCACATCCTTAACGTCCACCGAACGGCTCCTAGCCCTTTTCGGCGACTCCTCGTTCTCGCTCATTTTGGAGGTGTCACCGATGATCCCCGACAGTATTTCAATTACGTTGAACGCGTCCTTCAATTTATTTTGTATTTCGACCTGAAAAAGAAACGCAGGTGTACAGGCGGGGGGTACGGCACGCATGATAATCGTTAACAAGATATACATACTGAACGGAGACACTCTTCTAGACGCATAAATTTTTTTAATATATGTAAGGATAAAATTTTTAAAATCTGATGTGTGAGAGAGCTGTGTATACCCATTCTTTAAGCATCGGTTTACTCCGGGACCACACACTGTGAAATTAAAATATGTCTACCAAACTATTATTTCTTACCTTACTCGCTATAATATTGCATCATTGGTTTTCACACTCAGGTCATTCGCCACATAGTACAAGGGCAGTAAATTTTACCAGTTAATTGCATTGTTCTACTTAAATATTAATAATTCTAACTTAATTTCTATAATTCAGTGCAAATGACTCTTCTCTTTTTCCCTATCTTATTGTTGATTTCAAAGACTGTCATAGTGCGTCCTATCATTACGGAGTTGTTTCTGTCACGGTCCTTACTGTCTTTACTAACTTATAAACTACTTGTCTAAAATCTATTATTACATCGATTTAAGTTTCCAAAATGAGCACTCACGCGCATATCTAGTTTTAGTATCAATTCTGACATCTATTCCCCCAGAAATCATCAGTTTTCAAAAATAACGTGGAAAATGTTGTCTTTAATTATTTCAGTTTTGGAATTCCACTCCGCACATTGTTCTAGGTTCGTTCTATGAGGTCGACCTGAAATGTTTCCGAAATCAACACGAAAAGAACAAAAGAAGATCAATACACTTTTTCAATTGGTGCTCCAGTCTCTTGAAACCGTCGGAAAAGTAGGATGTTTCGAGGTCTACAAAATAGCTATCTGTAGCAGCGATGACCTTTTTTCAAGTTTGGGAAGGAAAAAGTGGCTCTGGAGGCTAGGTCCGGTGAATATGGAGGATGAAAGATTAATTAGTAGCGCAAATCATTCAATTTGGACATGACGATGCGGAATGTATGAGCTGATGTGTTGTCGTGGTGGAAAAGCAGTTTTCTCCGGTACAAACGAAACCGTTTGTCCTTCAATAATGCATCGGTCAATAAATCGCTGTAGTATTGCCCCGCAACCATCTTCCCTTTCTGCAGATAGTCGATGAGAACCCACACCATGACTTGCAGTCGTCACCACTGACAACGATGTCTCGAGCGGCTAATTTACTTTATGGTGATATTTTTGTTGACTCCATCAACCAATTAATGTAATTCTTTGTAATTCATTTTTATGTGTACAGCAATCGCCAGATACGATGGCGAGCAGTGGGGATGCGCCGTAGTCGTCTTTAAAAAGAGGCACGGCCACCTAAACGCACGTGACGTTGCGCCGCCTATGGTTTCTCGCAAATTTAATAAACCTGATTACAACAGCTTCCCACTATTTCTAATGCTGCGCGAACTTACTCCCACCGCCCGCCATCGTATTTGGCGCGTGCTGTATGTATTCAATATATAAGTTTCCAATTTTCTCCTGTAATTAGATTTGCTGTTGGACAATAAAACCATATATTATTATTATTATGACCATGGTTACCATAACCTGTCTGGTCAATGGAACAGTCTTTCCTTTCTTCAGAGTCGATTCGCCTAGAAAAGACAACTGCTTCAACTATTCCTTGGTCTCTGGAATGTACATGAAAAAAGCCCCTGGATTGCGTTGAATGCTGGTCAAACACTCTTCCGAAAAGGTCGTCCAGTTTTGTTTCTGCTCCATTGTGAGCAAACGCGAAACCCATCTCACCGAAAGCTTTTTCATACCCAAAATTTCGTATGGGATATGGCCAACGCGTTCTTCAGAGATATCTGTTGTCTCTGCTCTCTCTTTCACCTTCAATCGGCGATCGGTCAACACGACATCATGAATCTTCTCGGTCAGTTCATCGTTGGTAGCGATTTTTGGGTGTCCACTGGCTTGTTCGTCACTTGTGCAGTCACGTTAGAACTCGCCCACCCAGACGCGGAGAGTTGAAAATAATGTAGTAGAACCTCCCCATTATTACGAAACCGCCTGACTCTTTACACAAAACACACTCCTAAACAACAATTATGGACAGTAGACGTCTAAAATTCTGAAAGTTAACATAAAAGAGATTGCGCTTGCCAACCAATGGACCCACTTCAACCTTCCTGTGCCATCTCTTGCTGATTCCGGAAACATTTCAGGTGTCCCTCGTATGTTCTATGCGCTAGGACAATTGTGCCACTTAGAAGAATCAATTAGAACAACCGGAGAACATAAAAAAATCAAAAGAAAAAAAGAGCAGAAAAGTTGTCTAATAACAAAAACAATAGCCCAAGAGAACAGTCACAAGCAGTGGGAGGTGCTATTTCTGTATAAAAATTACTCTCTTATAGAAGACAAATCTCATAAATTGTAAAATTATAATGATTCTATTGCTTCCTTTCTTTTATGGCTAACTAAAAGGCCTCAAAGATGTTTAATAGGCGGTAGAGATATGTAAAAATATTTTTATATTTTAGTTATTTCTTATGAAAGATGTACATACAACTCTTGATTGTTTTCCTGGCAATTTGAGAAGAATTACAAGTAAAACGTAATTTTTATTCTAAACTGGTAAAAGATATTGCCCTCAACCTATGCTTAAACTGCATTTTTTCTCTTCAAAGAAAGACGTAAGTGTGGAGGAGAAAAGCATCATTTTACATTTTATACACTTACTTGTAACTTGCTATTCTCGCGAAGTATATGGTCTCTATCTCTGTCAGAGGAATGATTTTGCAGGAGTTCATGCTTTTGCCTACGAAGCAAGTCTAGTTCTCTTCTTAAAACGGAAACTCGTCTTTCGTATTCTTCTCGTTGCTTCATCAGCTCTGCTTTTTGATGTTTCATCTCTTGAGCCACACCTATTTAATAACAAACCCAAATTCAGGGTAGATTCAACAACTAAATTTGATATTTCTTACCATCTGGTTTGCTGTTTTGGGTACTGGTTTTATCATATCTGTCTACTGGAGCCCAATTGCCTTGTGGATAATCATCTCCTGGTGGACGTGGTTGCACAGTCTAAATAAGAATGATCTTTAAAATAAACTGTTAACAATACCAATAATAAACTAAACCTCCGATTACCTTTAACCGTTCCTTCACATTGTAACTAAATTTAGATTAAATAAAAATAACGTCAGATGATTTGGACTTCTGTAAAATTCGTTCTCTGATGAAATGAATCTTTACGCAAGGTAAAATAAAATAAGAGACGATAGGTCTTACCCCACTTGGCAAATAGGTGCCGCTTTGAGATTGTCCATAGCCTTCGTAACCGGGATACGTTGTACTGGTATAATTTGGATAACCTGAATATTGGTAGGTTTGACTCGAGTACTGGCTTGGCTTTAAGGAGAAAATAACTTATCGATTACACTTAAAATAAATATATAAACACATTTTACAGTAATTCTTTGCGTTTTACGATTACTTACATCACTGTACATACTGCCCTGTAGATGTTGATATGAAGTTTGAAGAGGTTGAGAATAATGGCGATTCTGTTGACTTTGCCAACTAGATTCTGTCGCCGCAGACGTAGGGCTGCATTTATTAGTAGATCCTGTACTTCTTGAGATTCGAGAATCTTCTCGAGATGTGGAGTTTTGTGTGAAGCTACTGTATGTTGCCATGGGCATGTGCAATCTTGAGGCAAATTAAAATATTAAAGAATTAGGATTAATTACGCACAGCACGTAGGGAATAGGTATACAAAATTAATTCTTACAGGCACGTAACGTTGATGTGGCAAAAAAAGTAATTTATTTTACACAAATTATTCGCGAAAACATGCCGCAAAAATCTTTAATTTAATTACAAACAAGCTCCCAACAATATGGCGGCCGTTTGTGAAATTTGTTGTAGTAGTAACATTTTACCTAGAGCACCTTTTGTTGTGGTAGACATGCTTAAATTTAAATTTTAAATTAATTTTGGGGAAATTCTCGATAAACTTTTTTTTGAATTTTAACGATGATCTCTCTATTAAATTAGGAAAATTATAGTGCAGGGATTATTATCCTTTAAAACTAAACATAAACATAGTTTCAAATTAAATGATATTGATGTGTACACAATATAAAGCCTCTGGGCAGATTTTTTGCGCATAATCAATAATACATGTAGTTCAAGGCACAAAGATACTCTCATTGCTTTTGGTGGAGTTAGTGTTAGATATTTTTACAAATTGTGTTGGTTTATCTATTCTAAAAAAAATGTAAAAATTCGAGGGTATACAGCAATGCCGAGGCAAAATATGTAAGTGTAAACCGCCTATAGTTGCATGTTCAAAACTTCGAAGGGGATAAAATGATTTTGTCGCGTTTCTCCCTTAGTGTTATTGCATGATTAAATAATAAAAATTCCAATTTCGAATACGATTATTTTTTTATAAATTAGAATTAGGTAATGAAAATGCATAATTGTTCGGAAAAATTAGTATTTGCTCGACAATCTAACTTATAAAAAATCAGTTCACGTTCTATTGGTATAGTTACGTAGGCGTTCAGCCCGATCAATATCTGATCGGCGCTGTGCGTCTTGACGCCAATTTCTGTACTTGGCGTTTAGTATTATCTTCTATTACCAGTTTTAATCTCGGTGCGATATTTACAAAGGATTCATAATTTTTTAATGGAGTTAAACGAAATTTTGAGGGGTTTCCTTTTATAATAATGCATTCATTAAAATTATAGTAGCCTCAATGAAACTTAAAGTAGATAATGCACAAAATAACCAAAGGATTGAAGAAGAAGAAAAAAGGTAAAAAATCGAAGCATAAAGAAGAGGAGCTTTTTAAACCAGAGGAACTAGAAGCTTATAGGAGGGAACATCAGCAAGTTAATGATATCGGCGAAGAAGCTTCAGCATCCGTAGAAAACGAGGAATGGAAGAAGTTTAACGCTCTCACTGCTGGAATCGATACTATCTTGAAAAAAACTCAAGGTATATCTATTTAACGATTTTTATGTTAAGAAAAAATACTAAACCCGTCACTTTTATCATTTAAAATTACGCTACTAATTACCGAACGGCTCTAGTTTGATGAAACTATCACCTTTGAAAAATAAAATAGTTTTTGTTAGTTAGAAATAATTGCAATGAAACATTGGTCAACTTATGCCACTTGTGTAAAGAAACTTTCGATTTGCTTATTAAGGTCTATGATTTTCTTCGTTACCGTTCGGAATGGCGGCCGAAGTAGATATATGTATGTAGATACCTACCTTTAGGGCAATACCAAAATACACTACAACACATCTTGCGCTGTTATTGATTGAACAATAATCGTTATTTCAAAACCTTTCTGGATCAATTGAACAATGATCGGCGCTCCGAAATAGAGTATACTCCTTTTGAGCTTTGCTAGTGCTCAAAGCTTTTTGAAAACTCTAGCAATATTTGCCAGCAAACAACATCACGATATTTTGACAGCACTTTTTGGAATTAAGATGGCGCCTTACCGGCGGAAAAGACCATAGCATTTCATCTCCCTACAGCGTCATGTTAAATGATGAGGTTCATATCAAAAGTTGACCAATAATAGTATTTTTCATGCTGGAAAAGACGTGTACGACATTGTAGCCAAAATCCAGGATAGAGAGGATAAGAACTTCTTTTCTATTGATAGAACCGTCAATCTTCTGAAATGTGCTTCTCAGAAAAGTTTTAATGCTATTTAGGTTGGAAAAACATTGTTTAAATTCTACTGTCGACATGGTCCTTGTACAAATAATAACCAGCAGTTTGTATGTTTTCATCAAAATCATTTTTAGGTTGTTGTCTGTTATGAACACTCAAAGTCGCAAAACACCATCTCAGTCACACATGTTATCACGCTCATAAATTACTGAAAGTTCATTGAATATAACACTGTCCAACATAGAATAAGATTTCACAATTTCACTGTTCAATGTTTCAATGTTTTTGTGAAAATGTATGACTATAAGTATTAAAATGTTGGGAATCAATAATTGGGAATAATTTTGTCACACTTAAGTGATCTCTAAAATCAAATCTTCTACGTCTTTTGCAATAACAGCTCTGTTATCTTCAGCTATCGTTTTTTGACTTTTCCTTACAGGTTCTTGACTATTGCGAGCTTGGTTGCCATTATCAGTAAAATTTCTTAAATTTCTCTTGTGAATAATTTGCTCTTGGAATTGTTCAATTTTCTTTTGCAGTTGAACACTTCAACATGTAGCATGGTGAAATGAAATATTTTCAACCAGTAAAGAAATTACGGGTATTTCAAATGTTTTAATATACCAATTGCTTTGCTAATAGCTAATTGTAACTGAATTCATCCTATCTTCGTAAAAAAAATGCATTGAGTATTACTCTTATTTGCTTAACACATTACTTTAACAAAAACTACAAAGTATACGCAATTGTCTATAAACAAAAGCAAAATATACGATATAGAGAAACCGCCATATTGTTGTAAACAAAGATAGATAGAGTGGACATGGCAACATAAGAATAGAAGTGATAAAACAGATCATACGATAAAATCAATATTCTTAGATGTGGTACAGAATAGAAGGACTGGTTGTTGTGTAAAAGTACTTTAAACCATTTGATAATAATTATTTTCATTTTGAGATGTTGTGGTAGTTTTAGCACATCATTTCTTTATAGGCAGAAACCAGGCCTCTAACTTGCCCCTTCCCATGCTAATCATTTCAGCATCTTTTCTATATCTTCATTAAACAGCCAACTGGAACAAATATTTAAAGATCTTCGTTACAGGGGATCTAGATCGTATTAAAAGCACATCATTCTTTCAACGCGTTCCCCCTCCCAGCGAACTTAAAAGGAAGGAAGCAGAACAGATTCGCAGAGCCGAATTAGAACAACAAAGACAAGAAGAAGAGAAGCCAGCATTTGCACCAGAAGCTGCGATAGTTCAAGTTTCAGAATCAGAAAGCGAAGACGAGGAAGGAGATGATATTTTCGATACCGGATATATCGATGCTATAGCTTCTGGTGAAGTTAAGTTAGTACATATACCAGGTATTTCTTTTAGACTAACCCAAAACCATCGTTAAAACTTGGGTTTATATAATTTGCAGATTCACCACAAGAAGAACTAGAAGGCGACGATCCATTTGATACTTCGATCGCCGAGAGAGCTATCTTAGGTCCGAGTGTTGACAAGAGAGGAAAGAAGCTTGTGCCAATCGGATCTGCCGTTGAAATTTTAACAGGTCGCGTACAAGCACCGACATGCGTAGCTATTAAAAGACCCAGTACAAGACGTCAAATCGAAAAAGAGAAGAATTTACTATTAGAGACGTTTGACGAGAATTCGAACACAAGTCAAGAAGTTACAGGTAAACATGTTTGTAATATGTATGTAACTACGTTTTTATATATGTATCTAAATCTACCTTTTTATTACATAATATAACAGTTCATGATACACCATCAGAAACTAAAGTCACGTTATTAGATGATGACGCACCTTCTGAATTATTGAATACTCCGATCGATTTAAGTCAGAATCTACAATTGCAATTAGCAACTACTCAGGTGCATAAAGACGAACCTTCTACACAACTTAATATCTTAGAGGAGTTCGACAACGTTGCACAGACATCTGTTGAAGACGATGAAGATGATGAGTTTGCTTTGTTAGCGGCGGAAAGCTTGAATAAGAAAGCTGTTGTCAATGCTATTCCTGTAACGAGTGAGCCTGAAATTCGTTTTGAAGCTAAGAAGGAGTCTTGGAGTGCATTCGACGACGAGTAAGTAGAAAACATTCTGCTTGTAATTGCTCAATTACTGACGTCGCTTCTTTTGTCTAGTATTTCTATTAAATAATTCACTTGCTAAGAACACGTTACACAAGTCAAAATCTAACACCGCTGTTAGACAGCTGTCGGAAATATTAACCAAATATAGCTCTCAAACAGTTTTGCAGCTTTTAAAGAAATTATAACAGTTTCAAATGCTTTTGGTAGTAAAAAATGTCAAAAATAATTATTTTTATAATTTAATTTTTCTTTTTGCTAACAAACCGATATTCGGGAAAAATATCTTCTTCTTTTTTACGGCAGAAATCTGCTGTCTCTTTCCGCCATCCCCAAATGTTCAGAAGGCTTTGTATATCACGGTATTCTCCCAGAGTTTGTATGGTTTGCCCACGAGTATCTTTCCTTGCATTCGTCCACCCATTACAGTCTCTGTATTTTTATATATTCTGAGAGAGGAGCGTCTTAGAAAAGTTGGCATAGCTCGTTGTTTGTTTTTTTTTTCCGTATTTATCTCCAAACCTTTCTCGTTAGCTCGTTTTTTTTAGTTGTGAGTAGGCATCTTGTGCTCCTACTGTGGTACGGCTTGTAATATTCATATCATCTGCGTATGCAGCCATGGATGGTATAGATAGTTCTTGCAATATGTGATACAGTCTGTTTCTGTTAATTAAGTCATAAACGGGTTAGGGGTTTAAAGTCTAAGAGGAGCTCGTGAACGTCTATATTATTCCCAGGCTTTGTCTAGCATTTGTTTGACGACGAATATTTGATCGACCGTGCATCCGTTCCATCTAAATTCCGTCTGATTCATCAATAAATTTCTCTGAAAAAGGTTGAAGTTAGTCATTGATGACATACATATGTGAGCACAGTATACGCTGTAGAGAGAAGAGATTCCACAGTAGTTCTTACATCCAAGTTTATCACTTTTCTTATAGATTGGGCAAATGCTTCTCTGCCAATCGTTAAGTATTCTTTCCTGTCCCTATATATTTTTCAACAGCGCAAAACTATATTAGGTGAAAAATAACTGTTTTTACAGTTTGCTCTCAAACAAATTATATCCGCCGCAAGTTATTTTTATCTTATCATCATAATATCATTTACAAACCTTTCTACGTTATACATTTTTTGTATTTAAGTAAGATTTCCGGAAGTAATTAAGCTAATTTAACTTAGTCGGAAGTTCCAATTGATAAAAATTTCAGAAGCGAGTTTTTTATGAAATGATAACCTATATAATGATAACATATTTGGCACATGTGTTCCCTAAAAAAATCATTTAATTTGCAGGAAAACCCATGATCAAATCGATGAAGAATTCATAATAGAAGACGATCCTTTTGACACTACATTCGCCGAGAATATTTTACCCGGTAAAGCAGAACTAAAAATAATTGAAGACGAAATATTAAATGCAGCGGAAACCGACTTCAATTCACGTTTTACTAACCATTCCATTAACAGTGACATAATTCAAAAAGTGAGCATTCAAGTTGTCAATCCAATTGGACATCAAGATTCTGCTACAGTTGGAGAGCGGGTATCAGGTGAGTTCTATTACAAAAAAATATAGCTGTAGTTTGGCTTAAAATAATAGTTTTGCACGATTTGTTTTAGATATTAATAAAAACATTGTTATTTATTTCCACTTTATGGAAGATAAATATATTTATCTTTCTTTCCAGAGCATCGACTGAATTTAATTCAACCACATCATAGAGATTTACTGGGCGGGAGCAGCACAGATTTGTCGAAATTAGGTGATCAACCTTTACAACCGAAAGAAACTGTAGACAAAGATTATATCGAGTATTGCGATCCATTCGACACTTCCATCGTTGAAACTGCCAAACTACCCGGCCAAACTGAATTAAAATTTTTGGAAAGAGAATTATTAGGTGAAATAAAAGAATCTTTAGATGATGATAGTGATTTTAACCCAAGAAGTAACGAGGAACCAACAGAGAAGCAGCAAACCAGAAAGGTCTCGTTCGATTTGCCTCTAGATCAACACCAGAATTTACTTGATACTGGCGTAAAAATTACTAAACCTCTAACGCCGTATTATATTCGTGAAAATTCCATACCAGAAATTGAAGAGGCTGCGGATCCCTTTGATACGTCGTTTGTGTGCGAGGTCGCACCTGGGAAGGCTGAGTTAAAGCTAATTGAGAGCGAATTATTTGAAAAAGATACAATTCTAGATTCGAATTTTGATCCTAGAGACGAGAAGCAAGTTGCTGTGGCTAAAGTCGTTGAAACCATTCAGGGAATTACAAATCCTGCTGCTATAAACAGTGACAAAAAGATTGAATTACCTCTGCAAGTTCAAAGTTTAGATCTATTGGTGGCTGATAATGATGTGCAAGCTAAAGTTCTAACGCCAGCTACTGAGAAAGTCGGATTTGAGGAATACCTCGATCCTTTCGATACTTCAATAGCATGCAATATTCTGCCGGGTAAGACTGAGTTGAAATTGATAGAAAGTGAGCTGATAAATAGTGCAAATCCAGAAACACCTAAAACCTATAATTTGAATGCCGTTTTAAAGACACAATCGGCTGAGAAGGATTTATTCGAAGAAGAGGATCATTCAGACGTTCACGTCAAACCTTTAACCCCGATTTTGGACAGGAAATTGGATTTAAATTCGGAAATTGGGGAAGATATAGACCCGTTCGACACCAGCATTGCTAGTAATATTGGTTTGGGGAGAACTGAATTAAAAATATTAGAATCAGAATTGATTTAAAAATGGACGTCAAAGGAGCAAATCCATTTTTATTTACGGAAGACGATTACGTCTCACCAAACTCGGCCAATTCTAACCCATTCCTTTTAGCAAACGATGACTTTGCGGAAGATATTGCTGGAATTAACGACAACCCATTCTTATCGCAAAATGCTGCTACGATGGCATCATCCAATAATTCCACTAATCCATTTGCTTTCGATCCTATGGACTTTGGGCCAATGGAGGCACAATCTGCTGAAGTTAGTAACGATCAAACCACATTTATGGGTAACACATTTATCGATGCTTCAGCGAAGACTACTGCAGAAGACTTATTCACATCTTCTCCAGTTGATGATTTCTTCAGCGACAACGTCGCTACATTACCGGCGGCTCCACCTCAGAAACCGACGGATTTAGATCTAAAATTTACTACTTCTAATAACGATAATTTTGCCGTTTTAAATGACGAAGTTACTAATCAGGTTGACAGTCAAACAATGCCGCCACCTAGACCACCGCCATCGAAAGAAACTCAAGATTTATTGACGTCCGTAATGGGTGCGATGGACGCGACAAGTTCGCATCTTTTAGACAGGATACCTCCAACAAGAACACCTAGTCCAGTCTCTATGAGGGATTTACATTCTCCTAGTCCAACTCCTGAGCCCTTCGGAGATTTATTGGATGTTAGTGATGCTAAAACCGTGCAATCTAATCAAGCTAATGTAATACCTAATATGGTTTCTAACGAAGCGAATATAATCCCTATCCAATCAAATATAACTCCTACCCAAGCGAATATGGTTCCTGCAGAATCATCAGAAGACCTAATGTCGCTAGATCAAAAGAATGATATAAACGAAAATCCAGCAACTGTTGAGAAACCTAAGGCTCCGCCTCCTCAAAGACCAAGTCCGCCTGTACGACCTCCAAGACCTAATCTACCTCCGCCGAAACCAGCACCGCCTGTTTTTTCGGCGACGCCACAAATTCCTCCGCAAAAACCACCACCACTTCCACCCAATTTAACTAAGCCGCAACATTTGAATGAGGTTAATGAAATGATGGATATGTTTGGGAGTGATGAGACTCCGCATGTCCAGAAAACGGTAGCATCCACGACTGATATAATGAATCTGTATAACGCTCCGGTTATGGCTGCAACTGATTTGCTGTGCGATACAGGAGAGACAGCTATGGATACTACGCAGACTATGATGAGTGATACTTTGATTGATAGTACATTTGAGTCTATTCAAGACGTGAATGTAAATAATGCTTCATCAACTGCGGAAAGTACTCCAACGCCTCAACCAATAATCCAAGACAATTTCGTATCTCCTGAGCCATCACAATCTGATCTCCAAATGGATACTAGCGATAGCCAAAGTAAAGGATCTGTATCCAGTGTTACTTTCAATCCATTCGCTGTGACAGAAGATAATAATATTAGTCCTGTAAGACAAAACGATATGATCGAATCCACTGAAACCGAAAACGTATTTCGGGACAAAATTCCAACCGATATTTTTGATGTGCCGCCCACTACTCCTTTATCATCGATACCTCCTCATGTCTCCAATATAAAACAGGACGATTCATTTGATGCTTTTGCCATGAAATTCGAATCTGCTGCGCAAGACGAGAATAAGAATGGTGGAGCGTTTGATGCTTTTGATAGCAATAATGGTGTGACTGATACTTGGGGTAATACCACTGCAACTGGTTTCAATGAAGCCAGTAGTGGTTTTGGGCCGGATGAATCTTTCGATGCATTTTTGGCGATGCAAACTCCACCTGTCGAATCCAAACCTGCGACTACTCGTTTTATGCAGGCTGGTTCCATGGATTCTGATGAAGATAAGGATTTCTCTGTTATAATTAGGTAAGTTTATCAATTTCTCAAAAATATTATTGGTGTTTTCATGAACAAAGAAGTCTAATAGTCAAACGATTATGTGGTGTGATAGAAACTCCCTTTGATTGATGAATCTTTGTTAGGGCATAATGTTTAATTTATTAAAGAAAAATGTATTGGGGTTTACTTTCCCACATTATTCCTGGATTTTCGCTAACCTATAACATACAGCTTCACCCTATCCTATCTAGTCGCGTTAAAAGTTTGAACGCATTTTAACAAAGAAACTAGCTCCCAATTTTGAACTAATTCTTATTCGTAACATTTAGACCAAAAGCAGCAGATGAAACGGCAAACGAAATCCTACCAACGATAGCTCCACCACCAACAGCTACACAAAACGCATTTAATGACAGTTCACCCAGATTTAATCCGTTTGATCAATCGGAAACTGCACTCTCAGCAATTCAAGTTGAGCCAGTTTTACAGTTCGGTAAGTTTAGATTTAATTTTATGTTCTTGGACGATGGCTTTCAACATTTTTAATAATGTTACAATAGATGAGGCAAAAATTAAAAGGACTGATTCACAAGAAACGCCACCAACGCCACTTTTTGATGAAGACGTATCGCAACCTCTGGAACCATTTCCTAGAATCCATTATGCTGGGGAAGGTTGGGAAATGCATTTAAGGCAACCAAATAAAAAGAAAATTACCGGTCAGAGGTAATTCAAGTGTTTAGTAGCAGATTCGTTTGATATTAACAATGTATTTCTTAGATTTTGGAAAAAAATCTTTGTACGAATCGTGGTACAAGCAGATTGCACTTTATTACAATTATTTAACCAACAGACTGATAAAGATCCTTTTCAAGAACTTCCACTTCAACCATGCTACTCGGTGTCAGATATTGGCGCTCAACAATATGATAATTTCGGAAAAATTTTCACTGTAAAGCTACAATATATTTTCTATAAAGAAAGACCCGGCGTACGACCGGGACAAGTCAAAAAGGCCGAACGTATTACGAATAAATTGAGTCAATTCGCAGCTTATGCTATCCAAGGCGATTACCAAGGTGTAAAGGAATTTGGAAGTGATCTAAAAAAATTAGGTTTGCCGGTCGAACATGCGCCGCAGGTTTCCCAATTGATGAAATTGGGCTCTTTAAATTATGAAGATCTAAAGCAATTTTCTGTGTGTATAGAGGAAGCTTTATTCAACCTGCAAGCTCATAGGGATAGAGCTCTACATTATAAAATGGAGGAGGTGCAGATTAGTGTTGTGGACGAATTGTATGTCGAACAAGATATGGAAGGTATGAAGATGCGTTTAAATATACTTGCGCAGAAATATATTATGATTTTAATTGCAGGACATGTTGAGAAACAAATTGCTAGAGTTCGGATGTTCTTCTTAGGATTTCTAACAGGCATGCCTGATGTCGAATTAGGAATTAATGATTTACGAAGACAAGGCAAGGAAGTCGTTGGAAGACATGATATTATACCTGTGGTTACTGAGGAATGGATTCGATTAGAAGATGTTGAGTTTCATGCTTGCGTCCAGCAAGATGAGTATGAAAAGTCTCACATTATTAGGTGTGTTGAACGTACTGAATTATTATTACAAAATTAAAATTACCAATAACATATTTTAGATTTAAACCACCCGATGCTTGTTACATTGAATTGATGCGATTCAGGATAAGACCGCCGAAAAATAGGGAATTACCTCTGCAATTAAAGCCCACTATATGTATAACAGGAAACAGGGTAAGTTAAATTGTATTGTTACTTTTACTGGAAGACATCTATTTAAAATTTTCTTAGATTGAATTGAGAGCAGACGTTTTGGTCCCAGGATTTGCTTCGAGGAAATTAGGTCAAGTGCCCTGCGAAGATGTCATGATCCGTTTCCCAATTCCCGAATGCTGGATTTATTTGTTCAGAGTAGAGAAACATTTCCGTTATGGTTCAGTGAAATCAGCTCATCGCCGGTAAAATTATTCATATTTACTTTAATCTGAATTCTGATTTTTGAAAATGTTCTTTCAGTACTGGGAAAATTAAGGGAATCGAAAGAATATTAGGAACTATGGATACTCTGCAGGAGAGTTTGATAGAGGTCACTTCTGGACAAGCGAAGTATGAACATCAACATAGAGCAATTGTTTGGAGATGTCCACGTTTGCCAAAAGAAGGTCAAGGTAAAGTTATAGTTTGACCATTGGAATGTTGTTAAAAACTTATATTAATTAAAATTTATTTCTTGCTGTTTTAGGAGCTTATACCACCCATAATATGGTATGTCGTTTAGCGTTAACAAGTTACGATCAGATGCCTGAACAGCTAGCCGAATTTTGCTATGTAGAATTTACGATGCCAGCTACGCAAGCTAGTCATACTACAGCTAGAAGTGTCAGTTTCCAGAACTCCGACAGCGATGAACCTCCTGAGAAGTACGTCAGATACTTGGCAAGGCATGAGTACAAGTAAGTGCAGTTGTGGTTTTGATTAATTCTCTCACTTTTCAATCTGATTACTTTGAATTTAGTTTTATTATTTGCCTCTTGTAAACTTAAAGTTCTGTGGACTGAGAATTTCAATACAGAACACATTCCTCGGTTGGCTCAACAGAATTTGGGCGGTGACGAGGTAACTTGTCACAGGCATTAAATACATAGGTCATTTTTTGGTATTGTTCAAAATTACTAATTTGGGGTTTATTAAACTCAATTTTTGCAATTCTATGTAGTTTGTATGATACCGGACAATACATTGAGGTAGCGAACAGAAGATTTCAACCGCATTCTTGTATCGGGGTTAACGATTTGAGATCCAATTTTTTGCTGCATTTGTTAAGTATGGTTAATAAGGAAGCGGTAGTGACAGCTAAAGAAAAGAAATGGAAGGAAGTTGGAGAATAACTAGAAAAAGGGCAATAGTGGAAATCGAAAAATGTTCTACAAAGTATTTAAATCGTTCAGAAAAACTACAAAAAGAGAAATACATGTAAACGACAAGAATGGATAAATACTGAGGGACGAAGCGGAAGTTATGAATAGATGGCTGGAGCACTTCAGAGACATGTACTGTAATAATTCAGGCGATAAAGAAAAAACTAACAATGGAAATAGACATAGCAAAGACAAACCGAAGGAAGATGGAGAAATGTTCACAATAAGCAAATTAAGTAATAATGTAGTCAAAAGTCTGAAGAACAGAAAAACAGCAGGTAGCGATAAGATCATAGCAGAAATGAAAAGAATACGGGACACAGACGCCTAGAAGCTTTACTTAAAATATTCAGTGTGGAGAAGAGCAAGAATACCGAAAGAATGGGAAGTAGCAAAGATCGTACCTATCTACAAGAAAGGTAACTCTAGGGAATGCGATAATAACCTTACTGAACACAACTGTAAAAATTTACGAACTGATAAATAAAAGATTTAGTTCGATAATTCAGTCAACACTAGAAGAAGTAGAAAATGGATTTAGACTAGGAAGAAGAAATCTTCACACTGAAACAAATATACTAAAAAAATGAAACAAGGACAGAAAGTATATATTGCAATCATCGCCTTGGAAAAAGCGATTGACAGCATACCACAAAACAAAGTGTGGGAAAAAAAAGGAATAAAGCAAAGCAACAAAATGATAAGAGTAATACAGAGCCTATATAAGAATAATAGGAATTACTTTATAAGAAAAAATATGGAATCAGAAAAGTTTACATCCACGAGTGGGTTAAGATAGGGAGGTGGTTTGAGTCCCGTTCTGTTTACCGCATACATATATAGATGACATTACAAAAACTGGACCAAAAGATTTAAAAAGATTCACGTCGTTTGAAGAAATTTACAAAAAATAGAGATATCAGAGCAGCATTTGCGGACGTCAGATAGTGAAAGGAACTTGCAAAAAAATTCATATTTGGAACGAAGAGTTAAAAACGAAGAAACTGAAGATCAACAAAAGCAAGACAAAAGTTATGGCGGTAGTAGGTGAGAATATGAACATCGAATTGGAAGGAAAAACTATCGAAGACTTCGATCGATTCCGCTATCTATATCGATAGACAATACGGAAAAACAATAGACTGAAATAAACACAAATATCCAGAAGACAATGAAGTTATACTATTCAGTCAGCGCCAAATGTTTAAATACGACAGAAATTACTAGACAAACAAAGATTAATATATTTAGAGGAGTGTACCGACCAGTATTAACATACGGGTGCGAGTCGTGGGTACTATTGGAAAGAATAAAGAGCAATATACAAGCTGCAGAGCTGAAGTATATCACGAGAGTGAAGAGAATAACAAGACAAATGAAGAAAAATTAGAAACAGCCAAATTAGATAAGACTATAAATAGCGTCACTCCTAGAGCTTATAGAACAAAGACAACTAAGCTGGTGGGGGCACCAACAAAGAATGAACAGCGACAGGTTCGTTAGAAAAATATGGGAAACCGGTGCCCAAACCAGAAAGAAGAAAGGAAGACCAGCATAGACATGAAATGCAAAGAAAAACGTGGAATCAAGCAAAAGTCATAGTTAAAGATTCGAAAATATGGCAGAAATTTATAAATGATTAAAATTATGTACACTCTCTTTCTAAAGTAAT